>JAQQZR010000010.1:11297684-11311291 GCA_030068235.1 Notoglanidium macrostoma | reverse complement strand
TGTGTGTGTGTGTGTGTGTGGCTGTTTTGTTAGCGAGAACAATTTTTACCAGATCCACTTCTTTCTTAAGTTCATTTATATCCTTCCTCTTTTTCTTCTTTTTCTCCCCTTCTTCTGAACTTGCTGCCAGCATGTACTTATCATTTCCTGTCTGCACAAAATTGGTAAAAAATTAAGATTAAGTAGACCAGTTTAAAATCATAAGTAGCAATCAAAAACCTGAATAGTAATTTAAGCATACAATGCACTTACCCCTAACCCCATTTTAAGCTTTTGTCTAGTAACTGATCAAAGTATGTGCTTCTTCAAACCTGGCAGAGAAACCTTTATATCTTAGCAATTCACCAGCCTGAAGGGGAGGAGTTTTGGTTAAAACTGAGGTAAGTCATTTTTATTCCTCCATGGCAACCAAGCAGTTTCCCAAAACATCTGGAAGTGTTTGTGGAAAGGTTTTTAAAGTATTGTAGATACACAACGCATCCATACAGGTAGGTAATTTAAACTCTTCAGGTGTGTTTACATAGTAATATACCAATATTACCCATCAATATTATCCACGTATTTCTTGGAATATTTTAATATTTATCACATAAACAAATTCTACATTACTATATTTCAACCAGTGTATGTAGAGTAGTTTGCTCTTTTTAGGATTGTTTCATATATCAAAAATTTCATTCAGTAAGATTTACCTTAGGTGTAGTTTTATAGGCATACAAAATGCTAACATATGCCTATACACTATATGGCGAAAAATGTGTGGACACCTGACCATCACATTCATATGAGATTTGTGAACATCACATTCCAGATTTAGTACCCCAATGACCTTCACCTCGCTTTCCACTAGATTTTAGAATGTGGCTGTGGAGATTTGTCCGTTCAGCCAAAAGAGCATTAGTGAGGTCAGGCACTGTTGCTGGGTGAGGAGGCCTAATGCAGTTGCTGTTTCAGTTCATCCCAAATTCTGGTTTTCAGTGGGGTTGAGGTCAGGGCTTTGTGCATGACGCTTCAGTTCTAAGAGTCCAACCTTGGCAAACTGTGTCTTCATGGACCTTATTTTGAGCAAAGAGTCATTGTAATACTGAATCAGTTTTGGACCTCTTAGTTCCAGTGAAGTGTGGGAAAAGTTTGTCAACAAACTTTTAGCCATATGGTGTATTTATAAAGGCTTATTCATAAATTTATTTGAGGCAATGAACACAGCACTTGCAGTCTTTGATGTCCATCTAATTTTATCCCTGAGTCATATGGTATTTTGCTATAATTTGCAATCTGACTTACATTTAAAAATCATGACAGCTTACCGGATAGGTAAGTGTAGTTAAATTTTCAATTTTTTTCAAAGTTAAATTTTTTATAGGTCTTTTAACAATGGACATTATAAATCCTTATTTGTAGACAAGTTCAATACAGTGAGTTTTCTGAATTTTTGGATCTTATTAAAAGTTTATAAATGATTCAGAGACCACAAATTTTGTCAAATTTTCACCAAATTTGCTAAAGGTGATCTTCAGACCAATCTTCACAAAAGTTATCATATGGATTTTTGATTTTCAGAACTGTTTGTCCGTTACAGTCAATCAAATCTGGCAGAAAAAGGGAAGTGAGGTCATATCTCAGCAATTGTTTGATGCATGGACACCAAACTTGGTGCACAAACTCAGCACTCCTTCCTGAGGACCTGAAAATAAGTCATTTGACCACTGGGAGGCACAGCAATAAGTAAAAATGCATTTTGCCTAATTACTGTTGATGTGTTTGCCTTAAAAAATAAATTCTTATGTGTTGTATCTTGGAATACATCCCATTGCAGAGACTAAAATGTTTGTTCTTTATAGTTAATTTAAAATGGTGGCAAAGCCATCAAATATGACATGAGGTCATATCTCAGCAATTGTTTGATGTATCAACAACAAACTTGGAACACAGACTCTGTACCTCTTCCTGAGGACCTAAATAATATAACACGGTCATTTGAGCACTGGGTGCACCACAATAGATAAAAATATTTTTGCCCAATAACTGTTCATGTGTTTCCCTTAAAAAAAGGAATTTTGGTTGTGGCTGTATTTTGAGAAATCCCAAGGCAGAGACAAAAACATTTGCCTATTTCAGTTAATCACAAATGGTGGTGAAGCCACCAAACTGAAAATGAGGTCATAACTCAGCAATACTTGGTATATGGACTCAAGACCCCATTCTGCGGAAGCACTTCATAATCAATTATTTTGGCTAATAACTTCTGAATTGTTTGCTATTAAAAACTGATTCCCATGTATTATGATATTGTGGGAAGTTTTATGAGGTTTAAAATTTTTTGACAGGCCACAAAGTTTGCCCAGTGTTCACTAACCTTGGCATAGATGATCTTCTGACCAAGCCTCACAAAATTTATTAGAAAGATTTTTGATTTTCAAAACTATTTGTCCATGGCAGCCAATTGTAATCGGTGGTGGAGCCACTAGACAGGGAGTAAGGGCATCTCAACATTGCTTTAATGTGTTGACACCAAACATTGTATATGGACTTGGGACACCTTCCTGATGATGTGAAAAAAATTGTCATTTGACTACTGAAGGGCATTGCAGTAAGTAAGAACACCTTTTTTACATTGTAAGTGTTGATGTGTTTCCTTAACAATTGATTATTTTGTCAGGTGATTCTTTGGGACATTCCAAATTGTCCAGTTTACTTAATTGACACAGCCACCACCTTTTTATAATAAAAAAAAATTAAAAGAATTTTCACAGACCAAACAATTTGTCAAATATTTAGCAAATTTGGCAGAGATGATCTTTGGACCCAGATTCACTAACATCATCAGTTGAATTTTTTATTTTCAAAAGCAGTCATCCATTACAGTCCATTGAAATCCATAGCAAATCTGCCAAACAAGATGTGAGGTCATATTTCAGTTACATTTATGTCAATTGACTTGCTATCAGTGCTTATAGCCACACTTTTAGCATGATCAGGCCAAGTTGCCATTGCGACTCTGCCTGGCTTTACTGATTGTTCCCCTGATTGTAACTATAGTTTAGCAAAAATTCTTTCAGTTAATATGCTTATAACTGGCATCTTGTATTTGGATTGCTACATTGTATATCTGCTATTTTATCAATGAAACAATTTGATTTTGTGAATACAAATCACAAAGATACTTAGACTTGTCAGAGGAAGCTTATGTTGTTCATAGTGTTTGCTAAATATCATTGCCACTGGGTCTATTATCAAAATAGGGTTTCACAAAAGATTAGGTAATGATAGTGCCAAGGGCAGCATGGTGCTTTAGTGGTTAACTTAGTCACCTCACAGCAAGCAGGTTCCAGGGGGCCTTTCTGTGTGCAGTTTGCATGTTATCCCCATGCTTGTGTTGCTTTCCTCCAACAGTCCAAAGACATGCAGGTTACATCAACTGGCAACTCTAAATTGCCGATATGAATGTAAGCGTGAATGGCTGTCTGTCTCTCTGTGTTAGCCCCACAATAGACTGGTGACCTGTCTAGGGTGTACCCCACCTCTTGCCCGATACTGGCTCCAGCCCATCTGCAACAGCAGTATAGAAAATAAATGAATGATAATGCCAATCCCCTTTTGTATTGTGGTAAAGATTTCATATATTTGCTCATAAATCCTGGTATGTAGCAAACAGATTTACCTTTGACACAGCTTAAATATAAGGAAAAATTGATTGCTATTACCAGAAGTATAATATTAGATAATTTCTGGAAAACAGCACAACTTTTATTAAACAAATATTGTTATATAATAACTCAGTTGTTAATTAATTTATCTCTGTGTTAATTTCTCTTTATTCAAATTATTCTCAGAGATAAATAGTAGCTGCAGCAGATATATTTTTTTCATTTTCATTAGTATTTGATACTCAGATACTTTCATTTAATTACCATGAATTTGTTGAAATAATTCAACAAATACATTATTTTGAATCCAGCATTAACTTAACCGTGAAATTTAGTTAACAGCAATTCCTGAGAATCTGTAGTCTTTACTGTCCCTACGACATGTTGCTTACACACCGTGACCTACTGTTTCCTTACTGTGTATTTTACTGTTACTTTGGCCTCAAGTGTGTTTTGACCACCAAATGACAGCAAAATGCTACAGAGAACTAAAGTATGTTGCATTTTTACCAACAATTCTGTACTGTTCTATACTTTGTAGATTAAAGTGCAGCTTAAAGACCCTCAGAGTAATTACATAAATAAAAGGTGAAATTAAAAACAATAAAGCTTAAGAAATCTAAATAAAATAAAATCAAAGTTAAAGTTTTTTTTTTTAATTAAGAAAGAAAAGTCAATTTGTAAATAGCTCTTGTCTGTACATAGAAAATAACTAGACAAATATTAAAATTCCTGTAAGTGTAGCTCAGTTGCTTAAACAATAACACTTACACCTATGTTTGGTACACATGAATTGAGGTTTAAACTGTTAGAGAATTAAAAATGTATAATGAAACCAATTGCATAGAAAGGAACATAATCACCAGTTGTGCCAATGGCTAATGTGTTGTTGGACCATGTTCTTTCACTGATCCATTTTCCTTCGAAATTATTGAAATATGAAACACCAGTAGTTATTCCCTTGTTAGCTAAATAAATAATTTTTATGGCCTCTACCTAAAGTAATGATTGAGTTGCATTTAAAAACTGTTATGAAGCATTAATGTACATGTAATAAAAACAACTAACTTTTAGGATAACGATTAAAAAATTACAATAATCATCTTAATCCATTGACCTATAATGATAATTGAGGGTTGTATATTCTTATCTCTTTCACGTTAAAACAATCATGTAAAACCTAGTGTCACATTATGGGTTTTAATATAGACCTGTTATAAATTCTGAAGCTTTTTTTTTTTTTTTAAAGTTTATTCAAGGCTTATGAATGTGTTATAAAGTGTGTTACGAGACCAAGTATCATGAAGGTTATTGGGTGATATTGTGTTATTTGTCCTCCCTGCCTGTGGGTGGTGGTGTCTGTCTGAGTGTGTGGAGTTGCAGATTGCTGATTGGATGGAGGACTGAAGAGGCACCATTCTTAAATGACTCTGGCTGAGCGTGAGATGGTTTCGTCTTTTTTCTCTCATCTCCCAACCGGACCATGTCGTTCAGAGTGACGAGGGAATGTGGAGTTCATGATAGACCTTTGTTTAGAAGTGAGCTAAGACATCTGTAACCTGAATTGATTTTATGCTGGAGTTGTTTTTGTTTATTGTGGAACTGACTGCTCTTTGACAAACATTATGGCAGTCTGGGTAATTGTAGGGGTGAGAAGTCATTTTCTTTCTTGTACCTTTTCCCCTTGTTTTGTTAGGGAGTTAGGCAAGTGATTTGTATTCTGTTTATATTGTATGCTGATGTCTGTTTACCCTCGGTTTTTATAATAAAGTAGTCTTTTGGACTGCAACTTGACTTACTGGTCGTTCTTGAGAGTGGGAGAAACTAAGGGCAAGCCAAATCTTTATGCTATGACCAGTACCCCTAGGCTGGGACGTAACAAGTGTCTATGTAGATACCTTTCAAATAGTGGCACTAGTATGATACAGCTGGTCACAAGATGCTTAGTTTATGGAAATATAAAATGTTCTTTATTTTATTTTATTTAACTGAATTATTAAGTTCTATACACTCCTAAGCCATGCTATTGTATTTGAGTTGTCCTTAAATTTGAGTAAAAAAGTACCATTGTCTCCATGTGTCAGAACAGCAATGCAACATTATGCAAGAAAAGTGTAAGTGTCGATTAGCAGACATAGTTTCTGACCATCTCCAGAGGTTTTATGACAGAATGAGTCATTTTCTAATGCAAAAATAATCACAATATTACAAACCTATGCTTTTATTGTCTTGAGTGAATATAAATTATTGTAGACTATATTTCTTAACAGTGTTCTAAATATCAGGCCTTTTGCAACCTGAAGGATCTTATAATTTACAAAATTACATTTGTAATGTAAATCTTTATTATAAGCAATGCTTGAATTAACCATTCAAAGTCTTTTAACTACAGACATTATGCTTAAGTGTAGAACTAATTGACTTTTGCAAGTTCATTCTTCTTATCCACAGTCTTCCTCCATTTCTTTCTTTTCCCAACAGTCCTCTGAGAATCATCACTTGTATCTATGCAAAATAAAATGCATTATGCATAAAAATAGATAAAAAAAAGTATGCATATAAAAATACATAAAATGCAATAAAACCAAAGCATATGTGGCAAAATATTTGACACAATGATTTTAAAAAGGTGGTCAAGAATAAAAATAATTTATTTAAGAAATACTCACCAATAACTCAATTTGCCTTTCTCCAGTTAAGAAGGTACTGTTGCCCTTTTCTGGTGTTTCTAAGAAGCATGCTAATGTATATCACAAAGCCACCATCTTACCTGTCTGCAGGGGAGGAGATTTGAATAAAGGTGAATCACAACAAAAGACTTCCTTAAACATGTAAAGGGTGGGGGAACTGTTTGTGTACAAACTTTTAAGTATTTTAGACACACCAGGTGTCCATGCAGGTAGGTCATTTTAAGTGGTCAATGACAACCATCCAAAACTTATTAACATATTAGTTCCTTCTACACAATTTAATCAAGAATTGTTAATGCAATTATATATATTTAAACTTATCATAATTTTACAAAATCGACCATTTACTCTTTAATGTAAAAAAGGAGCATCAGAATTTGCAGTTTCTGTAGAAAACCTAACATGAAGGTAATTTTTTTTTTTTTGAGAAATGAAATGAGGTGAGTATTACTGAGTAAAACAATTATGAAGGTCAGTTTTCTATGAAAAATCACTTCCATTCTATTCTACATAACAATCACACTTGAACAATAAAAAGTCATATAACTCTCACTTAAACTTCTAAATAAAGAAGCTTGATGGAACTTGATAGCTTCATGCTTTGCTTTTACTGTTTTTGTTATTGAGAGCAAGACATTTATGTTTAAATCAGATTGTCTGTACACTCAAAGATAACTCAGATGTTCTAGAAGTTTCTATATATGACAGAAACTATACATTTAAGAAACTAAAGAAAAGGTTTTTCCTATGATGAACTCCACTCTGGCTATGGTACTGGTACACTGAGGGCGGAGACAACACATACCACAAAGAATACTATAAACATCACAGAGGTGGGTGAGCTGTTTGTGGACAATTGTAGGGACACAAAGCAGGACAAAACGGATCCTCACCAGCTACGATCAGACTGATAATGAACATACCTCTTCAACTGAGAACACATGATAATGTAAGGAAAGGGTTTCTGTGGACAAACCTGGTATTGGTGAGTGAATTTTATTTTTATTTTTGACATTTTTATTTTAAATCTGACCTAGCATTTAATGTTGAACCTGGTTTGGGCAGAGTTTGATGCATTTCTCAAGAGATGACCAAGGGGACAGTAATAGAAAGACTTAAAAATTTCAGCTTTTGAACTTTGGAATTTCTTAAGTACGTTAAAGAATTGAAAGAATGTATTAGATTTTCTATTTAAAAAATTGTCTCATAACATTTGCTTATACAGACAGTATTATAATCAGTATTTACATTTTTAAAACATTTAAATTCAAATATTCCAAATGTAAATATGTATTAGACAAATCAAATTGTTTTGCTCAGTCATGTTACTATGAATTATGCAATGTATTTAAATCTCCATGCAATAACAATAAACCAGAAGTAAAGTTATTGGCATTAAGTTTTCTCTTTAATGGTGATTTTCACTTGTGTTGTATATACCTAACCCTAGGTACCTACTTTGTCATAAAAGATTCTCCTATAACTTAGGCCAAAGAATGAGACATAAAGAAACATGAGATCACTCTAAGATTCAAAACAGAAAGATTCTCTTGTTAACAAGATAAAGACTTTACCTATGCATTGTTAACTTTTTAACAATAACTTTTTCTGAAACTTACTGTCAACAATATTACCAGTAAATATTTGTAAACATATTTAGAGTAAAGTAAATATTAATAAAGTAACTGTAATATCTTGCATAGTATAAAATAACACAAAATCCATCACATTTGCTCATTTGGCTGATGATTTTTTTTTTTTTTTAAAGAACTTACATTGGGTTTTGCTCAAGGACATAATAGTGCCAGTTTGTCATTACTAAAATTTTAACACACAGCCATCTAATCTGCAGTGCAGTGCCTTAACCATTGAGTTGAACTTATGCAACTAACTTGTATGAAGTGAATGCAATTGTTATTGTGAGTGGTAGAAGCAGTTAATCAATGCAAGCTTGTTGTGGTGACTCTGTGGTTAGGGCTTTGAATTATAGATTAGAAGGTCTGTGTTCAAAACCCACCACTGCCATGGTTGAGTTCTTGAGCAAGACCCTTCAGCTCAGCTGTTTTTCAAAGCCCTCAGCTGTTTTTTTTTTTTTTTTACTGCTATACTGGTTGGCTAACAGAGTCATATTAATTGTTGGCTGAAGACCAGTGTGGTTGAATCAAGTTAAAAAGGATATTTAAGTAAAATTAAATTGAAATTGAAATTGGATTTTAAATATATTAGTATAGCTTCACTATATAATAGCAATCTATAATCTGTTCAGGGTGTACACTGCCTCCAACCTCACCCATGACCCACAATGATTAAGCAGTATAGAAAATGAATGAATGAACATACTGTATTAGTATTACATTATTACTATATTAAAGCTTGCTCACAGAAACGCATAATTCATTTAATATATAAAAAAAAAAAATGTAAACCTGTATAACTACACCTACAACGAAAGTAATAGTTACAATGAAGGATACTTGGCACATAGTATATCTGCCATATCAAAAATACACTTGTGTTCTTTTCTTCATATATATATTCAGCATTTCAAAAGAAATCTCTAAATATGCATTAGTATACTTGCAGTCATCTTGGTAGTATATTTAAATCAACTTGATGCATCATTAACTTGGCAAATGTGAGAACAGTGTGTGACTTTGTTGCAATCTCTACACTGTAAAAAATGTCCGTAGATTTTTACAGTAATTTACTGGCAGCTTGGTTTGCCAGTAAAGTACTGTAAAATTTACAGTATACAACTGTATATTTATATTTATATTGTTATATAAAGTACCACAAAAGCCAGCACACTTGCTCTTTTGGGTGATGCAGGATACAGCCAAGCTGAATGGTAATGGTGTTACCTAACCATGCCAGAACTGGGATTTGCACACATAACCATCTGTGCTGTAATCCACACCTTACCAATTAACTCACCACAATAAGTTTGCACTAATTCAACTCTTTCTAACACTGAATTAACTCCATTAAAATATTGCATTGAATCACTGCTGTTGGTCCTTAATCAGTGTTGGCTCAGTGATTAAGGTTTCATCAAACATCATGTTATATGACCTTCACCATTATGCAGCTTCACTGTGCTTGGGGAATGATTCTTATGTTTTTCTATTATGTTTCTCTAAATTAAGTCTATTTATGAGACAAATATAATATGTGCTATAATTCTTATTAATAGTGGAAGCAACAAACAGTTATGTTTGTTTACCAAGGTAAATTTACTGGTCCATTTGTCATTTCAAAGCAGCTGGGTAAAATGTGATGATGCTTGTTTTTGCTAGCTTTCAGTACTCAGCTGAACATGCTGCCTAACTTATGCTTGGTTACTGGGTCAGTGTGCTGCATTATTTAGCTGCTATTCCATGCATGCAGGATATCTGAAGAAACATGAGCCTGTCACAGCTACAGCATGATGTACCAGACTTTAAAGGAAGGCCATGTCATCACGCATGCAAAGAGCAGAAAACAGTTAGCAAAAAGATATCCCATGGAAAATAATCTTACCAACTTTCATAACATGGAGATTAGATTCCAAAGTCATTAGGGTTTTGCCATTTAAATGTATCTACTAGTGATTTACTACTGATTTGTTACAAACCAATTCTATAAAGCATACTATACAATATTTAGTTCCAGTCCACTAATTTGATTGGAATAAATAGAATGAAGTAGTATAAATACACTGTCCAGTTGTGTATACATGCAAGTAATAGTGCATTTTATTAGACCTGATTTGTGAATTCTAATAATGTCCTGCTTGATTGTGAACACAGAACATATTATACTCACTGTCATTCTTTTCTAAAGCATATAATATCAAAAGCTAGCCAGGATTATTTCAATTTCATTATTTATCAGGAATAAGTGTAATAAATATAAACTAATGAAAATGTACAGCATATTCACAAGTAAGAGAAAAAAATCTAACTTAAAGCAAACCTGTGGAATGTGTTAACATTTTTAGAATAGAAAAAATAAAAGAAAGGAAAACAGAAAACAGAAACATCACAAGTCTGATGACAAAATGTGCACTGCCATGGTCTATTGTAGTTTGTGATTTCCTCTACCTTTCACAGGGTCAGGTTTGTGCATTTGGTACATGTCCACATGGATCACATGGATCATCCTGCATATGAGTGTCATAAGCACAATTTCATTTTGATTCTTGTTTTTAAAAAACAGCAGAGATCTATTTTTTGTAACACATATGTTATGTAACAGTATAGTATCAGAGAAACACATGCTTACACTTTATTTTTAGGCAGGCAGACAAAATCCAAAAATGCAAGGCAAAATAGTAGTCAAAACCAGGCAAGGGTCAGGTGATAGGCAACCAGCACAAACAGGTCAAAATGCAAGAGGGCAAAAACCAGGAACTGAGCAAAGTAAAAAAAAAAAGACAGGAAAACAACACGAGAATATAAGGCTTGGTAAAATCAGATATGACTAACACTGAGCATTACTTTGAAAAGTTCTTGGTGTGGTGTGCGTGCTTATATATTGGTATGTATGTGACTTAGTCAAGAGAGTGCAACCAGTAATTGGGTGACAGTGAGAGTGAGTGTGATTGCTGGGAAATGTTATGGAAAATGAAACTCAGAGTGGATTCAAGTAAATATATGACAGAACCCTTCTACAACATTCTTGGATGATCCAGGGGTCAAGACTTACCATGGAAATTTTGGGAACGTAAGAGGTCAAGGATGTCATGAACCACAACCCAGCACTGTTCTTCTGGGCCATAGCCCTTCTACGCTATCAGATACTCCAGCCTCCCACCTTTGCATTGTAAAGTGAGCATGTTCTTTACAATGTATGCTGGTGTTCCTTTGATGACAAGGTATGCTGGTGGAGGTGGTGGTGGGGGGGTGTTTGTGGTTAGCGGTCTGGGAGTGACAGGTTTTAAGGCATGATATGTGGAATATGGAAGAGAGTCAGGCCAATGTAATTACGGTTAAGTTTCATACACTCGAGTGTTCATTTATTGTCCTTCATGAAGAGCCAGACCCAATCACCAGGATTATACTGGGGAGTCTCTCTGTGATGACATTGCAAATTGTTTGGTTCAGTGAGTCACTTGTTCAAGATGCTGATGAGTGTTCTCCCACACTTGCTCAGTGGCTGGTAGCTGAGCACACACTTTTTGGGGAATTTTGGGCATACTTGGCCATGTAAGGAACCGTGCACATTAAGCAGCTGGGTGGAAGTATGGGTTCATTGCTTTGATTGGGATGGTCAGAGGAGTAAATGCAGGATAGGAAATCTGCACTGCTTTTTTGGAACTTGGTCTGTACAAGAGAGTTAAATCTGGTGAAAAAGTAGGGTTTAACGGGCTTGGCGGGGATCAAGGTGCTTGGCCATTTTTAATGAAAGGCTTGGATGGTTCCAGGTGTTTAAGATGGGAGCTGTGGTGAAAGCACTTTTTAGCTTAGAGAAGGCTTCTTCTGCGTATGGGTCCATTTCAAGCGCTTAGGGCCTTTTTCAGGAGAGCAGTGAGAGGGCCAGTGATGGAACTGAAATTTCTTATAAATCCCTGGAAGAAGTTGGAAAAGCAGCCAACTCATTTTCATACATTGCTACCCCCTCCGGACTGGTCATATATCAAAAGAAGGAGAAGATGGACACGTGGAACTCACACTTCTTGGCATTCAAGGAGGCATGACAAAACCTGCTTAACGTGGGAAACATGACTGTCAAGAGAGGGAGAGTAGATCAAAATATCATCTGTGTAGTCAATCAGGGTTCGGAGGGTTACTTTAAAAATGTATTCCGATACAGTTACTAATTACTTGCTAAAAAATGTAGTCAGTAACTTCATCTAATTACTACAAAATTAAAGTAATGTAACTGATAACTTTTTGTTACTTTTGTATTACCTCAATACCAAATATGTGGATAATGACAGCATTTTCTTAGCTGGAGGGCAGAACTTATACTGTACTGTGATGTTGTTCCTCTTTTCTGCTTTAGAGACAAAATAATGGTGAAATTTCCACTCAGTGAACACAGTTTTTCACAAGAGGCCATGATAATGAATTGGTGACTGTAAGATTAGCTATGATTTCACTTGGGACCAGAGTGGTGTTATAAGACTTGTGAAGCGTTGTGTGCACATGTGCATGCTGTATATCATTCTTATTTAGGGCTGCAACTACTGATTAATTAAAAAAAATTTTAATTATTTTTTTGGTAATTATTTTTTAATTTATATTTTTATTTTTAGGGTGTTAATTGAACAATCTATCCTTAATTATTCAATAGTTCTTTTAATACATGCAAAAGATATTTATTTAAAATATTAATTTTAATCCGCACTACCACAGAACTATCTGTCACAAGATGAGAATATTGGAATCAACTTCAAAGATTTGCAATTGACTCTTAGTTTTAAATTCACAAGATTAATGAATGGACTCTTTTGGGATCAACTTATTAACTGAAAGCAGGGTTGGAAGAATAGGCTAGTTTTACTTTTTTAAGTTAATTTATTCAAAAAGCTTAACAAAACATAACAAAGCTGTTCTGGACAATTCAAGCAGGAACATCACACTTCACACAATTCCACAAATGCATGATAATTACTCACATTAAAAAACAAGTCATGTCATGAGACCAGCAGAGTAGTGTACTGTAAAGCGTTTCCATACCATAGTGATTGTTCCACTGATGTTTCTTCTCTGACATTTCAAATTTTTTTATGAAGTGACATATCGCATGAGCAGTGTGCTTCATAACGCAGTTCAACTAATAATTAAATTATTGTAGTAATAATTATTATTTTTATTATTGATTTTTATTGATGTTGTTGATTAGTTGTAGCAGCTCTTATGCATTTTAAAATTTTAATCCTGTAAATAATCCCGCTTTTTACTAAAATGATCTGTAATCTGATTACAGTTTATTTTTTCTACAACTACAGCCATGGCCAAAAGTTTTGAGAATGACACAATTATTGAATGACTTTTAATTGACAATTATATTAAGTTTATGTAAAGAATCAATATTTGCAGTGTTGGCCCTTCTTTTTCAAGACCTCTGCACTTCTCACTGGCATGCTGTCAATCAACTTCTGGGCCAACTCCTGACGGATGGCAGCCCATTCTTGCATAATCAATGCTTGGAGTTTGTCAGAATGTGTGGGTTTTTATTTGTCCAACCACCACTTTGGCCACAAGTTCTTAGGGTTGCAAAGGGGCGGAAAATTTCCGGTAAATTTCCGGAAAGTTTCCGGTAAATTTCCATGGTAAGTTAAGCT
>JAQQZR010000010.1:11273027-11283027 GCA_030068235.1 Notoglanidium macrostoma | reverse complement strand
TCTGTAAATCATTTATGCAAACACATATGACTATATATTGATTGTACTATATTATTTGAACTTAACAGCTGTTTCCTCTGTATTTAGACTTTTCTTAAGAAATATTAGGAAAAACATGCTTAAAACTCTTCCTGGAAACTATACACATAATCTCACTCCACTATAATTTAGGTTGAGGATCACAAATCTTCGATAGCAAATAATGAAAGCCTACCTTGGCTCACAGGTATTTTGTAAAGGCACCAGGGATTTTAAATCTAGATCATGTTTTGTAAACGGCTGGCTGTTTGTTGTCAGATGGTGTAAGGTAACTTGAGATAAGAGTAGTAAATCTGATGTCCTTCCCACAATCCCACGATTCTCACATTCTCACATTCATTCAACAGAGTATAAATGTGGCTGGCAATTTGCATGTGAATTTGCCTGAAATATCTTTCCCACCATTTACAAATAGTTTCTTGTTTTAGATATCTAAAGAAACCCAGTATGTGAACGTGATCTAAAAAATGAGCACTCGTTTGAAATGCAGATTGCAGGTATATCAACTTGTACTTAACATCAAGTGTCTCAATAAAGAGTTGTGCATTTTGCCATGTTAAAGATTAAAATCGGCACTGCTCCACATAGTTAATAAACACTATTTCTTCCTCTCATAAAACTCCAACATTCATTAACCTGGAACTTGCCAAGACAGAGTGAGAACCATTATAGTGGAAGAACCAGTTTCCTGCAGGCAAGTGACACAGAAAAGACAAGTAACAATACCCTGAAGAGCTGAAGAAATTCACTGCAGATAGGTTAATAACAATAATGCAGGATTTCCAGGTATCTATCTAGTGCAGTGTGTTTAAGGATGAATTAAGAATTAATTTATTCATTTATTAATGTCAATTATGAACAGAGAATCAATAAAGAAAACTGACCAGCCTGATCTTATATGAAATTTGTAGCAATTAGAACAAGCAAGGGATATTTAGTTTGTTTTTATATGACAACAGGAACGAAAGCTAATCTTGCCCCAACCCTGACATTAACCTTCATAAATGTTTATATGAGTTAAGTGTTGCACATTTTCCAAATACAGTGAGACCATGTTGGAACTGCCATGAAGAAAGGAACTCAAAGACTGTAAAATGATAGCTTTTACAACAGCTTCTAGTATCTCGGTGTTTCATTCTTCCTTAGGTTTTCAGTGAATCTCTAATTTGACTTAATTTTAAACTTTTTTTTTACACTAGGCCTGGTGTTGTGTCAGTGCTGCTTTCTTAGCTATTATACTAAAAAAAATAGCAAGATTCCTGATTCCTGTCTCAACACCAACAAGTTTTCATATGGTCATAAGGGCAGGAGATGGAAATTTCAGCCACAGACAACCAAAAAAGAGGAAGAGTGGTGGCACCATAATAAATATTTCAGACAATAAAGATTTCAAGGATTTCATCAAACAATGGAATGTTAAATAAAGTAGTGAATGTAATATTGTACCTTCTGTGCTGGTATTTCAAACAGACTATGAACCTTTCTTGTAAGGCATGAAACATATTAATATTTTGGATAACAAAGTGGGGGGAAGGGAACAGCAATCCAAAAAAAATTTTTTTTTAAATATCCAAAGTAGATATTTGAATAGGCTTAGTTTAAAAGATTAAATGGAAATTATGTGCCATGGTAGTGTTGAATAAAATGTAACTGATGTTTATTTAATTTTATTAGTCATATGTGCATAAGACACATAACCATGAGGCACAAATATCTAAACAATAGATTCTTTGTATGACAGGATAACCCACTGGAATGTTAGGACTACGTCTCTGAATGGCCATAGTCAGTCACCCATACTGGTGCTTTTGTTTGAACCAGGCATGCTGCTTGTAAGAGACCATTGTTATCTTCTGCTCCCGAGGAGAGAGAATTGCATGCTCAGGTTACCAGACTCTTAACATCACCCTTCCCTACACAATTTTCCACTTCTGTTTTTCCGCAGAATTACCTACTCCTGTCCTTCATGCTCTTGGTGTTCTTGATTTCAACAACCATAACTTATTTTACCCTGATGTTCCACATACAAAACATAGCCAATCTTGTGTAAAATATTACACAAATATCAGTAGAAAGTGCCTATTTTTCATACAATCAATCATGAAACACAAACATAATGACATACTGAAATTGCAAAATATATTCTGTAGCACACTATAATCTTTTATGAGAAAAAGTATTCTATTTCAATGTAGGTTTGCTCCTACAACACTATGACTGGTTTCTTAGCATGCTGTTTCAAGGTAATACCCTCCAGTAATAACAGTGTGTTAGGCAAGGTCAACTCTGTATGACACTGGTTTTCGTGATATTGCATGAGTAAAATAGGCATAAATATAGATATACCTAATTATTTATTCAATTATTTAATTTTTTAATTATTTCAGAACACTTAGTCTTCTGTAAAGCTATTCATTTTAATAAGCATATAGAAATCACACCCTTCATATTTGAATTGAGAGCCTGCTGCTCAAGAGGTTGAGCTACACTTAAGTTCTGAACAGGCAAACCCAAATGTAGGACATTGGCAACAGGTAGAGTCAAAGGTGAGCATTTATTTAGTAAGTGCAGGGTAAAGGGAGTGAGAAAGCAGATGAAGACAGGTGAGTAACTGAGACTGGAGAAAGGAGCACACCCAGGCTGCCGCAGCAAAAGCACTGTGCTCTACCACTGAACCAGCTGGAAGTCCAAGGCAACACACAGGCTTATTTTGTATTTTGGATTTGAAATGCTGTGCATTATTTTTGCCTAATGCTTGTAATTTTTTGTTTGTATGTATGTTTTTTTCTAAGTATTTCACTGTGAGAGTCATGAAGGCACAGAGGATTCGAATCTAAGCTTGCATGACTGCGTGGAGTTCACCTTACACCCTCATGGCTTTTCTCAAGCTTGTTCAGTTTCTTCCAACCTACTCAAAAATGTGATTAGGTGTAAATGAATGCATGAATATGTGTGTGCATTATACCCTGAGTAAAATTGTTACTGAAAGTGATTGAGTGAGTATTTAACTGTGCAAATGTTATTTTGAGAATATGTGACAGATCCATCATTTGCACTTGAGGACAGACCAAGGACATAACAAGGCATGTCATGTATAAGAGGAGTGGAACAGTTTAGTGTTGGAAAGTAAGTGGAGGTGGGGCCTGTATTTATATTGCACAGACAGCAACTGCCCTTGACTGTCCTTGAACCAGATATTCCTGTGCTTCATGTCAGTACTTTTCTTGCTTTCTCTATGTTTGTGCTAATACTGAGAATAGAGGACTTCTACTATTAAAGTTGAAGAAGACTTTTTTTTTATTACACACACATCTTTGCATATCCCAGCTTGCTAGAAAGGTGAGGTCAGAGCAGAAGGTATAGCACCCCTGCAGCAGAGAGGGTTAGCAGCCTTGTTCAAGCACCCAACAGTGGCAGCCTCAGCAGTGCAGGGGCTTGAACCCCTGACCCTCTGAGCAGTAGCCCAGGACCTTAACCACCGAGACATCACCGTCCCTAAGTTGAGGCTTAACATGCAGCTCAGTGATAATAAAAAAAAAATTTTCATATAGATTTTTCAATGTGTCCAAAATAATTTCATACTGAAAATATCTTTCAGACAGTTTAACCAAATAAATCTTAGATGCTAACACAAGTATTCTACAAGTCACAGGCTTAAAGGATTTGAGCTTTAAACATTTGAGACAACACTGCGAGAGTCATATGTAACTGACAAAAATCAGGAGGGCATTGAAAACAGTGTGTTACCTGTGTCATGCTGTAATAGATTTGTTCTTCAATAAATCTAAATAAAATTATAGATATTTCTATATTCTATGTATATTCTATAAATACAGATCTATAAAAATATTCTGCTTCTTGAAAATAATTTCTCTTTCTTCTGATCTCTGCTACAGATTACTCACAACGTGATATGCTTCAGTGGAATGTGGTGACTCATGTGGAGGGAAGTTGTCATAGAAAAATTCCATAACTCATTTTCTCTTCCGCCTTTTTTCTATGGTTGTAGAAAACTCACTAAGTACTAAATATTATCAGTACAGGATGAAGCATAATCAACAATGCAATCCAGAAATAATACCCATGTCTAAATAAAGGACACCTATCAGCATTAGAGCTATGTGATATTGAACATGTCTCCCTTCTTAAAGCTGTTTTGGTAGCGCATGGTGGTTCAACACCATATTTTTTGTTTTTCTTTAATTTGTCACTCGCCTGCATATATAATGCAGTAACCTGAGGCTCTGTTTTTGTGCTTGGGCCATGACCATGAAAATGTGGGCGTCTGGTATTTTTCTAATTTCTCCATAGAGGTCTATAAAAATTAAGCAAGAAGTCAAATAAATCAAGTTGGAAGATAAAAAGAAGGATAGACAGACAGAAGAATAAAAATAATAACAGTAGTTAAATCTATAGCTTATTTAATACTTGTTTACAATAGCCTATTTTTGCTCTCTGAATATTAAATTTTTAAGACATACACACATACTAACATAAAAAACAACTGATATATGCATGATATATAATAGGTAATGGACGCCACTGTACCACTAACTAAATATGGAATGGTAATGAAAACTAGGGTGCTAACTGAGCTAAGAAATGTCATGATGGTAACTTAGCAACTGAGCCAATGTAGACTGTGAGGCTAACAGACCAATTTAATTTTATTTGTATGGTATGTTTAACAATGGACAATGTTGCAGCTTTACAGAAATATATGAATTCTGTATATACATTTGTAATTTATCCATAATGAGCAAGGGATGGTGCATTTTGGTGCACTTGCAATCATAAAGCTATCTAAGGAGGAACATCCACTGCCATCTTAATAGTTTCAATGTGGTACCACTGTAAATTAATTGCCCCTTGGCCTGTCCATGTGAAACCATGGAACTCCATGAGAACTGCAAACAGAAGTAGGATGTCCCCAGCTTGGCAGGAAAGCAGAGGAGTGTACTCCATAGGACAGGGTAGGGGGTGACATCATTAGCAGAGCAGGTAAGCAGAGAGACCATCTCTGTAGGACAGGGGGGGAGGGAAGCAGGGATGATCCCTTATCCCCAATCTGGGCTTATGACCTCTCCTCCCACCATTTTTTCCCACATAGCATTGATGTTTTTTCAATAGCTGACCAGTTTTTAAAAGCTCCATTTGTTCTTGAGGTAAGGGACCTACATTTTTAATGGAATAAACAGCTTAAAAAAGGACTGGAAAAGAACCAGAACACTAGCTAAAACAAGGACTAGACTGAGACAAGGAAAGCAAAGAAATCTCTCAATAAAAACAAAAGCTACTCACAGTGGAAATACAACCTTACAATAAAGACAATATATTTGTCTATACTGCTTCACAACCAATGAGGAAAAATCCCTAGAAGTTAAACAGGGTGACTTAAATGGGAAACACATAACAAGGTTGCTCAACAATGCAGACAACAAAAGAAAATATAAAAAAGAAATGAGTGAGGTTGCCTTCTAGTGGTCTGGAGAGGAATTGTCATGGACATGACAATAAAAAATTATATAGATAGATCGCAAAAGACAGTCCTCGAGGTGAATTGGTAGTGAAATCTGAATTGTTCCTCTATCAATGCTATATAGTGAAAAAAAATCTGTTAAATCTGGAGGAGGAAGCATCATGGTTTGGAAAATGTTTTCTGGAACAGGAGTTGGGCCTCTTGTATCGCTATATGGCAAGGTGAATGCTAATGTTTATCAGAACCTTCATCAACTACACGCGGTTCCTTCCCTGCATGCATCTTCCAATTAGCCTGCAATTTTTGTGCTAGACAATGTACCTTGTCATAGCAGAAGGGGCAAAGAACCCCCTTGAAGCTGAGAACATTGAAATAATGATGTCCTGCAGGTGGACACATTCTGATGTCATTCGTAGCAAGGGCTGTTACACTTCCTACAAATTTTTGAAAGCTGTAACCATCAAAAACTCCATTTATATGTTTCTTTCCTATGGTCACCTTTTCTTTTCAATGGTTACTGTTCTCTAATTTTGATCACTGTATTTTTGACAATATAAGTGTTTTCTTTGTTGAATGTTGAATTGCCTTGGTCATCTTGAGAAACATGCTACTAGAACAGTGGTATGTCCACAGCAAATGTTCCTTCAAATTTTGAGCGATGAAGGTTGCCAATTAAACCTGCTAAACTCAGTCTGATTTATTGAAGAAAGTCTAGAAGTATTTATACACAGAAACACATTTGTCATAGTATTCTCAAGGGAACAAATAAGTAGAAAAATGCCTTTGTCTAGACGAAAGGAGACTTGTAATCTCTACATAGTGAAGGTCTCTTACGTGAGAAGTGCGACATAAGATAAAGAACATTCCTTGATCATGTCATAAGGACCTAAATTGTCTGGAGAGCAAAGGACAGAGAGGAAAAAGGAAAGGACAGAGAAGGGACAAGATTTTCAATCTAACAGTTATGTATGTGCATGTGTGTCATATATATATATATATACATACATACATACTACCAGTCAAAAGTTTGGACACACCTTCTAATTCAATGTTTTTTTCTTTATTTTTATTACTTAAAAGACACTTCATGTCTTAAAGTAATGATGGACTGTTGTTTCCCTTTACTTAGTTGAGTGGTTGTTGACATAATATGGATTACTACAGTTGTTCAATAGGGCTGTTATAAAAAATAGTGTATTTTTATAATTTACCATTTACTATTTACTGTATGTCTCAAATGCATTAAGAAGGCAAGAAAGTTGACCTAATCTGCATGTCTTTGGATTGTGGGAGGAAACCCACGCATGCACAGGGAGAACATGCAAACTCTGCACAGAAAGGCATCTTGGATGACCCAGGGATCGAACACAGGACCTTCTTTCTGTGAGGCGACAGTGCTAACCACTGCACCACCATGCCGCCCTATTTACTACATAATTCAGTATATGTGTTGCTTTATAGTTTGAGGTATTCAGTGTTGCTTTACAATGTAGAAAACAACAAAAAAGAGACAAACCTATGAAAGAGAAGGTGTGTATATATAAATAGCACAAGAACAGGCACTAAGCACCAGCTCTGTAGAGGCAGGGATCTACCACAGTAGACAGGACCCAAATTGCAGGTTGTACAAAGACATCCTTGAGACAGTTAAGCACATAATAGCTGGGTGCAAGATGCAAGCTGGAACAGCATATACTGAAAGGTATAACCAAGTCACAGGGATAGTGTACAGATACATCTGCACCAAGTATGAGCTAGAAGTTTTCAAGTTCTGATGGGAGACACAACCGAAAGTGGTTGAGAACAACAGAGCTAAGATACTGTGGGACTTCAAGTTCCAGTCAGATAAGCAGCTGCTGGCCAACCAACCAGACATTGATAAGTCGCAAAAAACAGCAGTAGTTGTAGATGTTGCAATCCCAGCTGAAAGTAACATCAGGAAGAAGGAAAGAAGGAGGATGAGAAGAACAAAAAGTACCAAGGCCTGAAGGAACAACTGAAACAGATGTGGAAGGTGAACCTGGAGAGTGGCTCAAACAGATTCCAGGTAAAACAACTGAGGTCTCTGTCCAGAAATGTGCAGTTCAAGGAACAGCTATGATACCGTGCAGAACCCTCAAACTCCCAGGTCTCTGGTAGCGGACCCGAGGTTGTGGAAGTCTTAGACACATACCACCCCCCAAGTATGGGAGATGACAGGAGGCCAAACTGCCATACTGCCCTGACAGCGCTGGCTGGAAATCAAAGCCACACCATACGACCCTCCAAGATAGAGTGAAGTCTAAGGCAACCTATCTCCAACCCAGTGCCGGAAAAAGTTCACAGAGGGGTGTGGCTGTGAAACCTGGCACGGCAGGCAGACTGTCTACCCTCCAGGAGAAGCCGGTCACTGATAAAAGGGAGAGAGTTTGCTGGGAGACATAAGGAAGACATTAGTGATTTAGAGTTGTGTTTTGTGGTTCTTTAGGTGTTTAATCCATGTTATAAGTGAGAGAAAATTGTGGTTCTGTGCAAATGTACTCTGGGCTATAAGAGAAAGATTTCTCCATGCTTGATCTTTTCCAAACCAAGCTGCTTTTCATGTTTCTTTTTCTTGCTGCTGTGTTTCTTTATGACTATAAATCTGGATTCCAGGTATGAGAGCTGAGGTCTCTGTGTAGAAAAGTTCACTTTTAAGCATAACTACAATACTATGCAGAACTCTCAAACTCCAAAGAGGACCTGAGGTTGAGGAGCATGTACACACACACATATATTACCTTCCAATTAGGGAGGTGGAAGGGGGATAACTATAAATTGGGATAAGCAGTGACTTGTATATAGATCTGGAGGCGGGCGGAGGGGGTTGGGGGTTGGCTATATATAGACTTAAGTATATAGACTTATAACACAAAGTGAATATCAATGCACCAAAGACAGACCTGATATGTCTTCTTCAAAACCAATAGTTTCAGCCTTTGCCGCTAAATAATGTGTTACTAGAAGCTATAAAATATTGATAACTAGTCAGTTACATTTGTTTTAAGTATTTCTAATACTTTCTTGTAACAAAAGTTGACAAAAAAAATAAAAGTTGACAAAGCAGTATATTAGGTTTTTTTTTTTTAAATTCCAAGCATGGGTCCAAACTACTGGCCTGTAGTGTGTGTATTACCCTGTTGTGGGCAGTGGACTCAGTAGTTAAGACGTAATGTTTAAATTTCTGCTCTAGTTCCCTTAATTGAAAAGACAAATTTTAGCTTTTTTTCCTTTAATTATTTTGTTGCTACTTTTATAAGTGTCCACAGGAGCATGACATATTTTAATTGCTCTGCATAGGGTAGATAAGGAATAACCAGACTTTATTGCAAAGGCAGAGATGAGGAGTTGGGGACAAACATTAATGAGAGAGGTTATGTAGCCCCACTTGCGCCAATGCCCTAACCTACTGTTGCTAAGCAACCTCAACATGCCTAAGACACCACTTAAAAGATTAATATACATGAGGTCCATGAAGCACAAATATCACTTCAATTAAATCTAAGTTCAAGTACATTTGATGAAACATTGTTATAAATGGAAGCGGATCTTTCTTCAAGAAGAGTGAGTAGTAGCAGTGGTGCATTATAGCAATCACAAAATAAGTGTGAAATGATAAAATATTTGTCCCAACGTACTCCTAGGAAAGATCCCACAGTGCATTTTCTGTTTAGCACAACCTATGCTGTAGTTAGAGGATGAGTAAATAAATAACAAGTGATAATATTGCAAAACTATATTGTTGTTGCATCATTGTTCCTGTTAGGATGGCCTTTACTGGATATCTTACAATTCAACACAATCTACCCGCTGATTTTAGCATCTGATTTTCACACTTAGTGATTGTGGTCCAGTATAATCCTAGTGGTCTCCTTGGAAACAGTCTTCACCCCCTGGACTTTAGGTTTCTCATTTTCCACAGACCTCCCTGTCAAAGTAATAAATATCAATAGTCTCCAAAGAAATATACAGCATACAAAAAATATCCAGCTTTATCCTTTAATTAGCAAGTGCCCTAACAAATCTAAATGTGACTTGAGAAATCTTTATGAGTTCTATTGATAATTGAAGTCAAAGTTTCCTTGTTGTCAGATGGTAGTTTGGTATGTTACTTTGGCTATAATGAGTTTATTAAATAGATCCATGCTTGGCTAAAAGTATCTTCAGTGTCAAAATAATCACTGCTATTTGCCCACTGAAAATATTATCTGTACAGTTGTGTACAGCTTACAGAGTCTTATATTAGTAACATCCAAAACATTCGTATATAATTCCATTTACATACAGTATATTGTATTATATTTATGTTTATACTGAAAAAATACATTAAAAATATTAGGTTACAATTTGCATTTAAATAAAAAAAAAGTGAAGTAATATCAATTATAATATACACTACCGGTCAAAAGTTTGGGGTCACCTACTCTTTTTCATAGGTTTTTCTTTATTTTTTTTGCTTTCTAC
>JAQQZR010000010.1:11259138-11272927 GCA_030068235.1 Notoglanidium macrostoma | reverse complement strand
CACGGGGAGAACATGCAAACTCCACACAGAAAGGCACCCTGGGTGACCCGGGGATCGAACCCAGGACCTTCTTACAGTGCTAACCACCACACCACCATGCCGCCAATTTCATTTTATATAAAAGTAAAATTTATGTTATTTCAAGTAAAAACCTGAGCTGATTAAATGGTTAAATTCTGCACAAATAAAACAAGGAAAGGAAACTTTTGTCCTTTTTGCTCTTTACTTTTCACTTCTTTAATTACTTATTTATTTATGCAAGAGGTTAAATAAATGACAATCTCAGCACATTAAAACATTTGCAAAGCATTTCATAAAACAATACCCAGTGGCCTTAAAGCTAAAACAAAACAATGCTCAAAATTAAACGCACAAACTCATATGCAAATCGAGTAAAAAAAACAACAACACAGCCCCACGTTAGTAGGCTGTTGATTGTATTAATTTCACACTTTATGTGACTGTTTAATTTAAAAAAAAAAAAAAAAAACCTTCTAGTTTTGCAAGCACTTGCAAAATAATTGTAAATTAAAACAGTAAAGTAAAGAAAATGTGCAATTAGGTTTTTAGCGACATATTTACATACATTAATTTAATAGAGAACTTAAAGTAATTCTAATAATTTGCTTTAAAAAAATTTTTTTGGTCATATTTACTGAATCACTGAATCTTTTATTTCCTGTGTACCCTTCTCCTTATTATTAAGTATGTGTATATTTCTTATGTAGGAGTCCAAGAGAGCAGAATTGTCTGTGCTCTCAGAATGGAAGGGTGACATACTCTTTCTCTTTCTCACACTCTGCTCAGTCATGGGCATTTTTACAACTAAAAAGGTAATGTTTATCAATACGGAACATTTTGTGTCCTTAGTAGCAATAGGGGGTTCTCAAACTTTTTGGGCAAACAGCCCCAAAAAGTCCTACAAAGGGTGAGAATACATTAAATATTAACACAAATATGCAAGCCAAAATAAAGGGATGCTATTGAAAGAAATCTTGACTCAAATACAGTACAAAAAAACAATTTTAAAAATTGAATTAAAAAAAACAGAAACAAATTATTACAGGTGCATATACAATAACTAATAATAATAGAGTTAATAATAAAAACAATAAGTAACAATCTGCAACACCATCTTTTGGATAACTCTGAGGTTTTTCTTAGTTTCTTGATTTCTGATGTGTCTCCAGGTGCTCAGAGTGATGGTTACAGTGAGATGGGATGGTTCAGCAAAAGGAATAATTGATTAGTGACTTGTTGCCTGAAGAGTTTAATTGTGTGCAGTGTTGTGTGGCATGTATGTAGTTGTCTAGTGTATTTTGTGCATATAGAGTTCAGATTCTCTTAAAGTTAAGAAGCTTTACTGTCATTGTAATGTGTACAACAAAATTTCAATTGGCAACAATGCTTGAGCAATACAGTACAAACACAAAACAATATAACTATAAATATAACTATATAAGACAATTTACAAGGTTGTCTTAAGTAACAGGTGTAACACACAATATGAATGGGAGTGCACAAATTATAAAACATATAAGTATTAAAGCCCCTTACACTAAGTCCAAAATGTGAGAAATTTATTCAGCCTAATTGCAGGAATTGAACCAAACATGCATCTTGTGTTGCACAATTTTTGTAACCTACTTTTGTGCACTGAACCAAACTGAGTCAAGTGCAAACTGAGCCAAAGAACAGAGGTGTAGCTCTGCAGGAAGTGATCTGGGTATTGGGACCAATGAAGAAAAGGATAAATAAACACTGGGTGGAATAAACTAAATGTTTGAACAAGTTATTCATTGAATTATCTAATACTTTATTGAGAGTTGATCCAGTTGACACAGTTTATCTGTATGATGGACTAATAGATGTGAAAGCACCTTAAGTGTAGGAGCAAACCTAAATTGTCCTCCTTGGCAGGGATTACTGTCAGTGTACATTTCTAAAAAGGCTTGGGACATATGGCAATAGTATTTGGAATCTCCATTAGATTCCAACTATTGAGATGGCTAACAAGTTGGAAAATTTTATAAAAATATAAAGAAAAATATTATCTGCATCTTTAGGATAGATACAAATAAATTGTGTTGTTTCTTGTAATATGTTCCCTTGTCACAGTCATAGTTAGAGGTGTTCTGCCCTCCAAAGCTGTGGACAGGCTTTGCCATGAAGAGGGCTGTGACTCGAATAGGGTTTGATGATGCATTAGAAACCACAATGTCAAATGCAATTTGTCAAATGCACTCCACACAACAACTGTGATGACAGTATTTGCTGTCACAGTAGGGATTTCCTCATTGGGGAATTGGACACTGGTATGTGTTCTGGTTAATATAATGGCCAAATGTTTGTGGATACATGGTCATCACACACCCATGTGGGCTGTCTCCAAACTGTTGCCACAAAGTCAGAAGCGCATAATTGTATAGGATGTCTTTGTATGCTGTAGCATTACAATTTGCCTTCACAAAAATGAAAATTTGGTGGAAAGCCTTCCCAGAAGAGTGGGGGTAATAATATCAGCGAAGCAAGTACTAAATCTGGAGTGGGATGTTCAAAAACATGTGGGTGTTATAGTCTGGTGTCCACAAATCTTTGTTTGACTGCTCTGGCTGCTTGCATATTGTGTGCGCAAGCAATGGCTTTGGTTGGCAAATTCTGACTTGAATTAGCATAAATAAGTTGCACCTGAATTTCACTGATGGAACAGAATGAACCTCAGTTGACTTGTTACAGTAAATCAAGCAAGGCTATACATGTGAAGTGGGTGACTTTGAAAGCTGCCTTCTTGCTATCAGTTGCTTCAGCTAAAAAATTGGCTACAGGCATATTCACTGTGTGATTCCATAAGAATAAAGTCCTTTGGAGCCTGCCACTGTATGTAGCCTGTAGCCTGCCATGTGACATCTTAGATATCTTCCAAAGACGGTCTCTCCAGTTTTGAAAAAGAGACAGCTTTTCTGGTTGTGGCACCAGTTCTGATGGCTCAAGAAGGATCACAATGCTGCGATTATCTTGACAGTATTACAGAAGTGTGTTAGTTGTAATTGCACTATCCAGTACAACCCAAATGAGGATGGGTTCCTTTTGAGTCTGGTTCCTCTCAAGGGTTCTTCTTTTTGTTGTTTCAGAGAGTTTTTCCTTGCCACCGTCGCCACAGGCTCGCTCATTTGGGATATATATAGATAAATTTACAGAGTCATAAGTTTATATACAGTATTTATATACTTCTGTGAAGCTGCTATACAGTATTTATATACTTCTGTGAAGCTGCTTTGTGACAATGTCTGTTGTTAAAAGCGCTATACAAATAAAATTTTATTGAATTGAACTGATTACAAAGTTAGACCTGTGGATCTCTGAAACATTATCAACATTTTGGGGAAGGGAGAAGGATATGCTACCCAAATTACATTGCACAAACATTAGACCCAGACTCTGGAGTAACCCTAAAATAGAGTAAACTTTATGAAGTGCCACAGGTGCCACAGTGCCACCCCAAGATATAGTGGAGATATGCTTGCCTGGCATACCATGACTCTGTAGTGACATAGCCTATGGCTGTAGATAAACTGGATGCCTAGCCCCTACTGACATTTCACACTATAACGTGGACATCTATGATATTAATTACTGGGTTATCATAACCATGCACTTTCTCCAGATTTTACAAGGTTAACATCTTCCCTCTCCAAGCTGTGACCATGATGGATATCTCTGACCAGCTTTCATGCCAATCCTAAGAGAACTATTGTTAATCAAATTATTGATACACTGCAGTCTTTATGTGCCACCTCTGGATTTAATGCTAGTTACACATGTAACTGTAGTTCTATAAACTTTGGATAACTGCCATGCTTCGTTGTTATTCAGAACCTGTGTCAACTTTGCATGAAAGTTCAAGGGAATTATCAGTATATGATGAGAGTATATTGTGAATACTACACCATGTCACTCATTGAACTTTTTTGGTCAATCTTAGCAATATGTACACTGTAGAATTACTACCTGACAACTGACCAATTCCAATTATTGGGATTATTTGCTAAATGTACTTGAACAGATATTTTTCTGATTGTAAAAGTTTTCATCCCATTTAAATACATATTCTAGAACATAATTCAGTTACAGAGCTAAATATTCAAGATTCAAGATCCTTTATTTGTCACATGAATGGTCATACAAGTAAAACACACAGTGAAATGTGTCCTGAACCGCTCCTTTTGACTGCGCAAATATTATAAACAATAAGCAAACTTTAATTTAAAAAATCTGGAATTTTCTGAAACAAATAAAATAAAGAAATTACCTGAACACAATAAAATAAGAGATAGAGATAAAATATGTACCAGGGTACAATATGTATTCATAGTGCAAAAACAGGGATCAGAGTAATGTAAACAGGATTGCAGCAGCATGTACAGAGTAACAATGTATGATGTATATAATGAATCAGATACGATACGAAATAATATAAATATTCTGAAATATGACAAAGAATATGACATGAGGTCCAGTCCCTTATGGTAATGCTATATTAATGCTATGAGGAGAGTGGGGGCATGTTCTGATTTAGGACTCATTAGATGGCAGGAGGATAGAAGCTACTCTTGAATCTCTCTGTTTTAGCCCTGATAATGCGGATTGCAGAAGTTGAAACAGACCATTACTGGGGTGGGACAAATCCTTTAAAATCCGAACTGCTCTGGACCAACATCTCCCAGTGTAAATGTCCAATAGGGAAGGGAGAACAGACCTGCAGCAGCGTTCTGCCATACGGATCACTCTCTGAAGGGCTTTTCGGTCCTGAACACAGCTATTCTCATACCAGGATGTGATGTTCTGTGTGAGGATGCTCTCCACAGCGCCTGAATAGAAAGTCCTGAGGATCACTGGAGAGACCCCGAACTTCCTCAGTTGTTGGAGATGGTACAGGCGCTGCTTAGCCTTTTTGGACTGGACCTGGATGTGAGCAGACCATGTCACGTTCGAGGAGATGTGGACACCGAGATACTTGAAGGACAGCACCCTCTCCACTGGCACTCTGTTGATGAAGAGGGGCTTGTAGTTTCACTGCTGTCTCCTTCTGAAGTCCACCAGCAGCTCCTTGGTCTTGCAGACATTCAGCTGGAGGTGGTTGTCCTGACACCACGATGCCAGGTTCTTCACCTCGTCCATGTAGGCCACCTCATCGTTGTTGGAGATGAGGCCCAACACCACCGTGTCATCAGCAAACTTCACAATGGTGCTGGAGCCATGAGTGGCCACACAATCAGACGTGTAGAGGGAGTACAGCAGTGGTAAGAGTACGCACCCCTGTGGAGCTCCAGTGTTGGTGGTGATGCTGTCAGAGACATGCCTACCCACCTGAGATCTCCCAGTTAGGAAGTCCAACACCCATGCACACAGACGACTGTTGAATCCTAGATCCTTCAGCTTTGTGAACAGTGTACCGGGCACTACAGTATATTAAGATATAAATATTAAGCTTGATAAAACATAACAGCAGATAAACCAGCTTTCTTAATTAAGGATTTAACATTTATGCATAGAAATAACCCACAAAATAATAGATACACAGTGCAGTGAAAGATAAATGCTCTTTTATACAAATTCACCAGAGTTGAGACATGATGGCTAGGTCACAAACAGCTATTACTCCAGCACACTATTCTATTCACGTGTATCAAGGTAAGGCAAGGCTTGGTATTACAGTGACTCTAAGAAGACTGCATGCACAACCATCAAACCGCCTGACTGAAATCCTAGTGACACTGTGTCGAGCCGCTCCCCTTTATAGCTCTCAGACTTCTGCTAGAGGGTAGATGGTAATCGTCTGGTTTTCTTAGCCCCGCCCCCTCTTAGGTGGCTTTTATAAATTATATAAACAGACCGAGTGGTTCTTTGTTCTTCAGTTAATAAATAATAATAACATTAGTTATTATTAATTAAGTCAGAGACCAACGGATCTGAGCTCTGCCTCCTCATGTCCAAATTGCACCCTGTTGGTGTTCTGTCGATTTGTGCTACCTATGGAGATGGGCTGCTTACTGACTGGGTGTTAAGTTTTAAGCTGTGATCTGTAGTCCAATTTGTGCTACTTTGTCACAAAATGTTACCATAGCACGAATCAATGGGAGAATTGATAACAGAAAATAAACTCAATCTTAGCTGCAGTCCAAGTCACAGAGCCAGTTCCTGTCACAGACGCTGCTCAAGCTACAGACGCAGCTCCAGCCACAGAGCCTGCTGCTGCTCCACTCACAGAACTAGCTCCTGTTCCAGTCACAATCACAGTTCCAGTCACAGAACCTGCTGCTGCTCCAGTCACAATCACAGTTCCAGTCACAGAACCTGCTCCGGTTACAGTTGCAGCCATGAAAGACATCTTGGCTCGGATGTCTTCAGTCAAACCTGCCTCAATGCCTGAGTTCCTACCTGAGTTCCTACCTGAGTTTCTGCCAAAGCAAAGATTCTGCGTAGGGGTTCCCGGTAATACGCCTGAGCCTACGGGCCCAGGACCCTCGCGGGAAGACCGTGTTGGGCGCTCCAGGAGTAGCGCCTTTGGGGGGGTTCTGTCAGGATCTGCTCCTTATCGCACACGCGAGTGCGCACAATGAACTTGGCCGCCCGCGTAGCGCTTCTGAACTCTGTCGCGCGCGGCGCAGAAGCGCTAACTGACGCATTTTGGTGCGAGTGACAGAGCACTACAGCCCCCACAAACACACACGCTCAGCCTGATCATGTGACCCGAAATTGGATGCATCTGCATCCAATTAAGAGACAATCATGCCAGAGTTTAAAAGGACTTCCGTATGCACTTCATGTTCGCGAAGCATTAGCTTAACCCCGCGTTATCTGTGCCAAGCCTAATATTCCGCGTGGTTGCTTTCATGTTTTTTTTTTACTCTGCTTGTTGGTTTGATTTTGTGCTTTTGGTTATTCTGGGATATCCTGTTTGCAAATCGACTGACCCTGTTTCTGTTCTGGATTACTCTTCTGTACCTCTGCCCTGTGCTTGTATATAGTGTGTGTATAATAAACTCAGTATGAGTTTCACTCAGCCACCTCCTGTCCTGCACATGTGTTCTGCCAAACCCAACCAGCCAGGCAAATCCCGTAAGCCTGGCATTCGTGACAGGTCTCTTCAATATCATATCATCATATCACACTTGTATTTTTTTAATCTCTCAGTAAACATAATAGAATATGGATCTTGATGAGTAATATAAAGACTACAAAGAGAGGTATTTGGGAAGAATTCTACATCCAAACTAATAAGCTTTATAACAATGAGCTTTATAGGTTTCTGGCTATCAGCACATGCTCTCTAGTGGCATCACTAATGGCTCTAATGGCATTCTGTCAAATGGTTTTGCTCCATAGCAAGTTTACAAAAATTAACTTTGGCTAAAATGTGTATTTATGTGTATTTACTAATCTGTCTATTATGCAGGATTAGCTATGCATTTCCTTAGGTAACCTACGCATACTGTAAGGCTATGTTCACATTGCCATGCTGAAGTGACACAAATCTGTTTTTTTTTGCCTTAATGTGACACGGATCTGATCTGTTCAGGGCTGTGTGGACACACATCTGATCTTTTCAAATCAGATTTGAGTCACTTTCATTCGTATCCGATTTGAGGCTATGTGACCTGAATGAGACATGTGGCTTTTTGCCTGTACGCATGTGCTGAGCAATGCTCGTGAGCTCATGCAATATCACTGTGTGCATGCTGTTTTGGAGGGCAGGCATGTTCTCATTAAAATCAGATACAGGTCATTTGTAATTATTAATGTGAACCGTCACGATAGGCAAATCTGATATGAGCAAAAAATCGGAATTGAGAAATGAGAATTGCGGTGTGAATATAGCATAAGAGGCTGTTTTCAGGCAAACATCATAACAGAAACTGTGTAAATGCTGAAATTAAGATAACTTTAACAGTAGTGCACACAAAGCCCAAAACTGGTAACAAAGGCAAACTCACCAGATCATGTATTATGCAAAGGGACAGGTAGAGAGATCATACTTAATGCATGATAAACACTCCAAATGCTCTCAGTCCTGTTTGGAAGCTCATGAACTAAAATTAAATGACTGTATAGATAATATGTGAATTGCTGACATGAGATGTAAATAAAGATTACATTGACAGTAATGTGCACAACTGTGCAATTTAGAGTAGCTAGTTGAACTAATCTACATCTGTTGGGACTGTGGGAGGAAACGCTGAAAGGCACAAGTAAGACATGCAGAAGCAGCACAGAAAGACCCAAGTCAGCTACCAGGTTTGAACCCAGATCCTTGTTTCTGGGAGGTGACAGTGTAAACCACTGCACCATTCTGCCACCCTTCTAGTACAATTTCTATAAATTTGTAATGCCTAGCCTGCCTAATAAACCCAGTATCATTTAGGTCCTTTCCCACTTCAAATCTAGCATAGGTCCTAAAAATTTAGACCCCTACACACCATTAAACGTTCTTGGCAAGCTCCTGAAGACTATTTAGAACCCTGTAGAATAGGTTCCCCCTCTGAGTTAAAATGAGCTAGAAGTAAAACTGTTTTTAAAAGCTAAGAACCCTTATTTAACCAAGTAACCCTCAGCAAACCCCCTTTTCTAAAATTGTGCCCTTGAGAAGCAGGACATTTAAGCTTCACAAGCTGACAGATGTTGTTGAGACTAAAAAGGCCAATGTTTCCCAGAATTCAGTGTTGTTTTAGCCAGCAGGCTGAGCATGTTCTCCCAGCAGTGACAGGGGGCCTGTGGTGTGAGTCAACATACAGAGTAGACATGACATTCCAAATGTACCTCACTACTTTAGCTATGTTTGTTCAGATGGAGCAGTGAGCTGCACGCTCTGACCCTTCTTTCTCTGAAAAGCAGCTGGAGTTATGTCAAATCAATTTGTCAATTCTACAGCTAACTTACAAAAGGAGTCACTGTTCATGTCACATTTACAGGTATACAAGTTTCTTTGTAATCCCAAATAAATTAGTGGGAATTAAGGAGCTTTCATTTATAGCTCATAGGACTTAGGACTGAATTTAAAAATAAACAAACAAACAAACAAAAAAGTAACTTTTTAGACCAGATTTTAAAAGGTATGTGTACACCTGACCATTGCACACATACATGAACCTTCCTCAAACTTTTTGGAGACAGATCTTTCAGTATGGCTGCAACCAAATTTTTGAATTCGCTCCTAGATTCTTTATGAAACATTCATGTGTTTGTTGTTGGCTGTTTGATTTGGGTTTTATATAAGCCTCTGTCTTAACATTGTAATAATTTGTGTGTGCTATGCTGCTGTACTTTTATGTTACGCTAACATTTTATGTTAAAATTGGCATTAGAAATTAGTACATTATTATTATTATTATTATTATTATTATTATTGTTGTTAATTGTCTAGAATGACTTGGTATGCTGTAGCATTAAGATTTCATTTTACTACAACTAAAGAGCCCCAAACCTGTTCTAGAATGAAAAGGTTTGCCAAGGTTGGTGTGGAAGAACTTGAGTGTCCGGCACAGAGACTTGACCTCAACCCCAATTAACAACTCTGGAATGAATTGGAATTTAGACTGCACACCAGGCCTCCTTGCCTGATATCAGTGCCTGCTCTCTCTAATGCTCTTGTGGTTGAATAAACACAAATCCCCTCAGACATGCTCCAAAATAGAGTAGAAAGCCTTCACAGAAGAGTGGACCTTTTTACATAAATAAAGAATATTTATGCCCACTAATTAAATAAATAGGCACTAAAATGTCCAAAACTGAATTCTGCCACAAAACAACATTAGTTGTCCTGCTCCTTATAACACACATGACGCTAGTTTACACCTGGTTTTGGTGCAAAATTTGTGTGCATTTTCTCAAGATTCCTCCAACTTCCCAATGTGTATGTTGTGCCTTGTGATGGACTGGCTTCCCATCTAGGGTGCATTTATACAAGGGATAACCTAGACAACGCTGACAAGTAGTCACTGAAGATGAATCAATTAACAAATAGGAATAGTCTGTGAAATTGTATAGAGAGTAAGGTTCCCTATTCAATCTTGAGGTAGAGTTACTGTCTATGTGGAGTTTATGTGCACGTTCTGTCTGTGTCTGCATAAGTTTATTTACAGGATCTCCAGTTACCTCCCACATCCCAAAACCATGAGAGTAGGTGGTCAACTTGCCCCTGTACATGTGCACAAATTGGTGTGTGTGCATGTTCACTATGAGATGACTCAGCATCCCACTTAGGGTCCTCCATGATTCTGACCATAAAAATGGTTACTGAAAGTGAGCGAGTGATATACAGTGCTCTAGCGCTCTCTGTTGGACCTAACATGCCATTTTGCTTGAGGACATATATCTTTGTAGAATCTACAGTATAACATGAGTACAAAAGGAGCCATGAAGTTATATTTATTGATACGATACAAACTACATCTTGTGGTCACTCAGCTGCTTAAAGCTGCTTAAAGGGGATTACAGATGTTAACACAGAATAATCTCAAATTTGGCATGGCTTCAAGTAAAATGAAATTATACTAAAATTATACTATTATACTAAACAAAATTATAACTACACAAGCACTTCATACCTCATACTCCCATACTCAATATATCCATTTGTTAAATTGATATCTCTTGAATTATAGAGGTAAACTGTTGGAACTATGTGCTTGCAGTGTGATTCTTAGCATAAATAGTGGGAACGGTAATGGGTTTTCTGGGTCTTTATTTATTTTCTTACAATGGTGTAAATCACAACTTTGTATTAAGAGAGTTGCTAGTTTCTGAGTTTGTTTTAATGGTAGCTTACTAGAGCAAAGGTTTTTAACTAGTTGTGATCCAGAAACCACCATTCTGGCTGAAAAGCAATCTGAGGACTACTATTATGGGATATGAGGAAAGGGGTTGAAGCATGAATCTGTACATTATATGCATGTGGGACATATTCCAACATTCGCACGGGCTACCAAGAATAGATCATATGGCACTATTTTAATCCTTATAGCCAAACAATAATTAATACATGAAAATGTGTTTAAAAATTGATGAGCAAAATGGATTGCGGCTTTGAAACGGGAGAACTAGCAACTCACAGAAAATAGCAGAATATGTAGCAAACGGTTTGCTTTTTGTAAGAGTTTTGTTTTATTTCATCACAAGCTTTGTAATCATAATTTTTCACACTAGATAGAATGCTTCTGTAGCATTTGAACTTGTTTGCTGGTATGTAAAAAGTCATGACAAGACCACTGTCACAATTAGGGTTTACTGTACACTGCACTAGGGTACTGCTTATGTAATAGATTATTACTAGTAGACTAAAGTAAATACTAAGGCTACTTAAGGCTAAGGATGGATTAACAAAAAGTCAGTTAATACCACACAGACATGTACAGGGCCTACTCACCTTCGAGGTCACTAAATAGTAAGCCTTGTTGGGTACTTTCCAAATTTGGATTCCTGTTATCCATACTGACATCAAATAATTGTAGGCTTTCAAACTTTAATAAAGTATTCAATGATTTTTCCATATAGAACAATAGCTGATTCACCAAATAATCATATTCATAGCTGATTCACCAAATAATCATATTTATATGACGGTATATAAATAAACCAAATAATCATGGTAGTGGAAAGTCTGGCAAGTTGACAGTAATGAATTGGAATAAACAAATTTCCCGGCAAATTGTACGGATCCTGCACCCATGTAAGGGAACATTTTGTGATATATCAGCATCATTCAAGTGTTCCATGTATTCGGACATGCAGAGATTAGTGCATATGCTGTTCATTTTGCTAAATTTTTTTTTTTTTTTTTTACCAATTGCTTTACGTGTATGTATACAACACACTGCGTTCAAGCATACTGTTATTCCATCCAATATGGTGGCATAAACAATGAAAAGTAATGTGACTGCACAGGCTCTATAGATTGAATGTGAATCTAATTATAAATATAATAAAAACTTAAGTGTAAAATTCAGGAACTGTTTAATTACTTAAATACAATCAAATGCTTAGGGTAACCTTAAACAAGCTTCTCTCAATACTTTGCAGGTGTTTTTGCCCATTTCTCCTAATAGAACTGTTGTATCTCAGTCAGGTTTGTGCCTCCTTGCATAAGAGCCACATATTTTCTGTGGGATTCAGGTCAGGGCTTTGTGATGGCAGCTCCAATACTTTCAGCTTAGAATAATTGGCCTGTGAAAGACCCAACTGCAACCAAGTTTTAACATTCTGGCTAACATTATGCTGCCAGGTGTTTCTTCAGTACATCTAGATAATCCTTCTTCCTAATGATGCCATCTATTTTCCAAAGTCCCTTTTCCAACAAAACAAGCCCACAACATCTTTCTACCACCCCATTCTTCAGAGTTGGGTTGGGTTTCTTCATACTAACAGCATTACCATTTATCCTCTAAAGACAGCACTGATATTTAGGGAAAAACTGTTTTGTATGGGCAAATGTTTTGTTTCATCTGACCAGAAAACACTTCTCTAAGAGGCAACTAGGTCATGTTGCTGGTGAACACCTGCAAACTTCAGTCTGGCTTTTTGTGCCGGTCCTGTAGTAAGGGCTTCTTCCTTGCAGTCTTTTCTTCTTTCCAGTCTTTTAGGCCATGGCAATGCACTTATGGTAGCTCTATTTGCAGTCAACAGTTTGGACACACCTACTCATTCCTAGGTTTACTTTGTAGAACAATACTAAAGACATCACAACTATGAAATTACCCATATGGATTTATTTGCTCAACAAAAAAAGTGTTTAAAAAAGAAAATATGTTTCATATTTTAGATTCTTTAAAGTAGCCACCATTTACCTTGATGACAGCTTTGCACATTGTTGGCATTATCTTAACCAGCTTCATGAGCTGGTCACCTGGAATACTTTTTAATTAACAGCTGTGCCTTTTCATAAGTTCATTAGTGGAAGGTCATGCCTTCTTAATGCTTTGAGACCATCAGTTGTGTTGTGTCAAGGTAGTTTTGGTATATAGTAAATATAGCAATATAGCAAGGTATATAGCAAGACCTTCCACTAATGAACTTCTGAAAAGGCACAGCTGTTAATTGAAAAGTTCAAGAACAGTAATCCATATTATAGAATGACTCAGCTAGGTAAGAGAAACGACACTCATTAATTACTTTAAGACATGCAGTGTCATTAGAGTAATACAAATAAAGAAAAACCACTAAATTAGAAGTTGTGTCCAAACTTTTGAGTTTTACTGTACTCTAGTACTTGATGCTACCAACTCCTTCACCAGTTCCTTTTGTTGTGGTATTGGGTTTAGTTAAACCTTCTGGACCAAAGTTTCTTCATCTTTGTTAGTTAATTTGTTTCTGCTTCCTGAATGATTTAGTGTTTGTGTGGTCCCAACATTTATATATTTATATTTATCAAATATATTTTTAAACAATTGCTTTTCAGATACCCTCACTTGTTTAGAAATTGCTTCTAATGAGGGATTGGACATGTGGAGGCCCAAATTTTTTTTCTGAGGTCTTGGCTGAGTTGCCAAGTAGAGTAAGCATATGTAAACATTTGGTCTCAACTGTAAAGCTTTGGAGAAATACATGTCTGGCAAACTTAGCTGGGCTTTCTGTATTGATGTCTGCACTAACAATCCACTTGCATGGTTTCACAGCCCAGGAGAAAAAGTGCACACTGAACTGCAAGCTCACTCACTGTTTTGAGTATCAGTGGAGCTAAATGGTGTACTGAATGATGTGGTTCAGATGATAAATCTTATTAAAGCATGCACATTTA
>JAQQZR010000010.1:11225645-11244417 GCA_030068235.1 Notoglanidium macrostoma | reverse complement strand
AAAGCAAAGGTTCACATACTTTTGCCACTCACAAATATGTAATATTCGATCATTTTCCTCAATAAATAAATGAACAAGTATATTATTTTCATCTCATTTGTTTGACTGGGTTCTCTTTATCTACTTTTAGAACTTGTGTGAAAATGTGATGATGTTTTAGGTCATATTTATGCAGAAATATAGAAAATTCTAAAGTGTTTACAAACTTTCATGCACAACTGTATATGACCAAAAGTTTTTAGACACCTGACCATCGCACCCATATGTGATTCTTCCCCAAACTTTTCCACAAATTTGGAAGACTGTAATTGTCTAGAATGTCTATGTATGCTGTAGCTTTACAATTTCAGTTCACTGGAAGTAAGAGGCCCAAACCTGTTCCATCATGACAATGACACATGCACAAAGTGAGATCCATGAAGACACAGTTTGCCATGTTTGGAGTGGAAGAACTCGAGTGTCCTGCAGAGATCTCTGATGTCAACCCCACTGAACACCTTTGGGATGAACTGGAACACTGACTGAATCCCAGACCTCTTCACCCAACATCAGTGTCTGACCTCACTAATGCTGAATGAACACAAATCCCTACACAGCCACACTCCAAACTTTTGTGAAAAGCCTTCCCAGAATGTGGAAATTATTATAACAGCAAAGGAATGGAATGTTCAAAAAATACCTGAGTGTTATGGCCAGGTGTCCCCGTACTTTTGGCCATATAGTATATGTGTATATCTTGAAAACTCAGTAACCGTAATCTCAGAATTACTCAAATATCATTATCACAGAGGAGTGGTTTGTCTGTTTTCTTTCTTTCTTTCTTTCTTTCTTTCTTTCTTTCTTTCTTTCTTTCTTTCTTTCTTTCTTTGCAGTGATTATGACACTTTCCTTCATGTTTGCACAGATTTGTGTTATCATGGCTCATCTCTGATCACTGAAGATGTACTGTATTGTTTTGTAGGCAGGAATTGATGGGGAAAGCATTGGCAACTGTCCATTTTCTCAGAGACTCTTCATGATCCTTTGGCTAAAGGGAGTCATCTTTAATGTTACAACTGTGGACCTCAAAAAGTAAAAACTTATTTTATATAATTTGTAGATGGTTTCATTGAATATTGAGTATTGAGAATACAAGCAGATTTCATTTTGGGTGATGAAATACTATCTCTACTATCATAACTATATAATATGAAATACTATATGAAATATCATACGAGCTGTATCAAGCTTGTTATTCTGATTGGCAGATTTGTATCTTATAGGAAACCGGCTGATTTGCAAAACCTTGCACCAGGAATCAACCCACCTTTTATGACCTTTAATGGTGACGTGTTAGTGGATGTTAACCAGATTGAGGAATTTCTTGAGGAAAGGCTTACACCACCACGGTACAGGGCCCAATGTTTTTCATCTATTCAACTACAATTGTTTAGAGTGCAGTTGTTACTTGAATTGGCATCCGTGTTTGCTGTTTGTCATTCACCATATATCAATGCTTCTAAAGGTATCCCAAGTTGGCTGTCAAACACCCAGAGTCAAACATCGCAGGAATAGATGTTTTTGCCAAATTTTCTGCCTATATCAAAAACTCTCACAAATATGCAAATGATGGTAAATAATTTTAATTAAAATGGGCTTCATGGACTTTTATTATTATTATTATTATTATTATTATTATTATTATTATTATTATTATTATGTGCATTCTTTAGGCTTGGAGAAAGCTCTGTTGAAATCTCTGAAGAAATTGGATGACTACTTGCAGTCTCCATTGCCAGAGGAAATTGACGCCAACAACCCTGAGGACTCAGGACCATCAACACGCAATTTCCTGGATGGACCAGACTTAACTCTTGCTGACTGCAACCTGCTTCCCAAACTACGCATCATCATGGTATTATGTATTTTTTGCTGTGAACACAAAAAGTATGCAAACATGTCAAATAATTTACAACCCCATTTCCAAAATAGTTGGGACACTGGGTAAATTGTAAATAAAAACAATGCAATGATTTGCAAATCATGTAAACCCACATTTAACTGAAAATAGAACAAAGACAACATACCAAACTGACAGATTTTATTGCTTTATCAAATATATATGCTTATATTGAATTTGATGCCAGCAACACATTTAAAAAAGATAGGGATAGGGGCAACAAAAGACTGGAAAGGTTGAATACTGCTAATAAAAAACAACTGGTGGAACATCTCACAACTAATTAGATTAAAACCCTTTAACCATGAGAGGTGGCACCAGTGGGTCCAGTTGCACATTAATTAGCACCTCTCAAATTCACGCTCAAAAGTTAGCAACCCCCACAAAATACATACACACTTAATGGGAAAAAGCTTAATTAAAAGCAAAAAACAACATTTCTACCAAGACAAAACACAATTTATGGGCCTAACTGGCAGCAGGTCAGTAAAATGATTGGGTCTAAAAAGAGCATCCCAGAGAGGCAGAGTCTCTCAGCAGTAAAAGTGAAAGACTGCATGGGCAAATAGTGCAACAATTTAAGAATAATGTTCCCAAAAATTAAATAGCAAAGAATTTGGTAATTTCTCATCTTCAGTACGTAATATCAGTAAAAGGTTCAGAGAATCCAGCAAAATCTCTATACAAAGGGACAAGGCTGAGCCACAATATTGGATGCTATCTTCAGGCCCATGGGTGACACTGCATTAAACAGACACAATTCTGTAGTGGAAATCCCTGCATGGGCTCAGGAACACTTCTGACACATGTCTGTGAACTAAGTTCTTCACTGCATGCACAAGAAAGTTAAAACTTTACCATGCAATGAAGAAACCATATATAAGTGTGATCCAGAAATCCCGTTGCCTTCTCTGGGCCGGAGCCCAGATTTAAGATGGACTGAGGCTAAGTGAAAATGTGTCCTGTGGTCTGATGAATCAAAATTTTTTATTCTTTTTGGAAATCATGGACACTGCATCCTTCAGGTTGAAGAAGAGAAGGATCATCTGTCATGTTATCAGCGCTCAGTTCAAAAACCGGTATCTGTATGGGGGTGCATTAGTGCACATGGCATGAATAGCTTGCACATCTTCGAAGGCAACATTAATGCTGAAATGTGCTGTTGAATATGCGTTGAAAAAGTCATCTGGATGGCAACATATTTTGCTCCAAATCCTGCATATATCTATTACAACAGCATGGCTTCATAGTAGAAGAGTCCGGGTGCAAAATTACATTTTTTGCCTTTGTTCTATTTTCAATTAAATATAAGTTTACTTGATTTGCAAATCATCATATTCTGTTTTTATTTACATTTTACCCAGCATCCCAGCTTTTTTGGAAACAGGGTTGCAGATGAGAGCCTTTAACGTTTAAGGTAATTCATTTTGATTCTAACCTGACAAACTAGCTGATACCTCATTTACAGTGTTTTAGTAAACATATGATGCCACACAGTGATTGCATTATTGTATTTTGGCTCAGATTGTTGCAAGGAAGTATAGAGGTTTTGAGATTCCAGCTGACATGAAAGGGGTCTGGCGATACCTGAATTCTGCCTACCAGAGAGAAGAGTTTGCCAGCACCTGTCCTGCGGAACGAGAGATTGAATTTGCCTATTTGGATGTTGTCAAAAAGATAATATAAGTTTGGCGCTTGGTGAAAACAGACAGAGATGTCTATACTTAGACTACACAGAGGAGAGAGAGAGTGAGAGAGGAGAGAGACAGAGGAGAGGGTGTGTGAGTAGTAAAAGATTGAATGACTGTGTGTGAGACACAGAGATTGAATGTGTGTGTGTGTGTGTGTGTGTGTGAGAGAGAGAGAGAGAGAGAGAGAGAGAGAGAGAAACACTGTTGCATATTCTGAATAGTTAAGCTTTATCTGTAAGCAAAGTAAAGTAAAGGGTGATGCCATAGGCTTGATATGTATAAAAGGGCTTTTCTCTCATTATACTTTATATAGTTGTCTTTTAATTTCTCATAGCCACTAGTTTTCTCCTGAGTTTTTCCATCATAAAATAGAACTAAGTATTTTATGTGATTCAAGACTGACAGACATTTTATCAGATATATAACAAAAATTAGTCTTAATTAATGTAAATGTATGCTATTAATGCATAAAAAGAGGTAATGAAATTCTTAATTGCTGTATTAATTCTTATTAATGTATTGTTTATTGTGTCTATTAAAGTGGCAATCAAAAAGTGTCTTCTTCTTTCTGCCTTCTCCTTATTTATTATTGTTTATTACTTCATATTATTATTATTATTATTATTATTATTATTATTATCAGCAGCAGTAGTAGTAGTAGCAATGTGCACTGTATTGAATATCACTGATATTTATTGATTTAATCCCTGAGAATGACTTTCTCAGCATGAGAGTAAAAACTCAGATTGTGATTTATTTCTAGTTACAGTCACAAGCAGTATTGGGGCCAATCTCTCATCACTTTTCCACTTGTCTCGCACTGACTTGGACAGACTTGTTAATTGGTTGTCGAGGTTACACTGCTAGCACCCTCAGAACAATCAAATAACTTTTAAAGCCATAATATCAACAGCTTGGGTTTATTGGTTACTAAATATACTTTGTCACCAGAGAGACCCTCACCTAGAGAATTTGGGCTGGAGCTTGAGCAAACATTCAGATAATGTGAAAGGGCTGAAGGGATAGGAAAGCATTTCCACTGAAGAGCAAACTACATTTGTACCTGAGTCATTTCAAATTCCTTTAATATTTCACAATGATCACCAAGAACAGAAGGTACAAAAATAAAGTTCTGTTTATTGTTAGGACCTTTTTTGCATGCTTGTAAAATTTTATTTATGTCATACAGCATTCACTTGTAGAAAGGGGGGTTAACAGGTTTTCGCGCAATGAGGCTACACACGTCATATGAGGTCACTGGGTTAAGTCATGTTATTGAAGTATCAATTAGAAGTGGTTTTAGATTTGCTTGCTGATGAGCATGGGGTCATGTTAGCATGTGATGTTGAAGTGTGAGAAATGCTTAATTCTGAGAGCAGTATTTCCAGAAGCAAACTGTTAAAAAAGACAACAAAAGCAGTTGTTAATAAATGTTACCTTCTTTATATGTTTGTATAGTGTATCATTAACAGAAATAAACTATATTTTAGGAGGTACTTTTACATTGGTTTTACTGTTTAATTTCAGCTCACCTCTCTTGTTAGTTTTCTTGGGAGTTGATGGCAAAGACTTTTTGAATGCCTTTCCATTCAAGAGTTTGGATTCCACTTGGTCAGTGCTAGCCCTCGGTGAAGCACCTTTGCTGACCACAGATGACACTGTAGTTGATTTCAGGCCACCCTCTGTGATCTACAATCATGGCAAAAGATGCCAACATAACTGATTAGCAACAGTGGAAAATTTCCCTTTGTTCATGAAATTCTTTAATAATAAATTCACTAATTTATTTGTTTAGTCAACAGTCATAAACCTACCATTTTATTCTTTTTTCCTGAACCGCGACTGTTGCTATTACCTTGAAACACAAAATACAGAAATATACTGTTTTATACACTGTGAGTACCAGGGAATCCAGTTAACCCCTTAAACTCCTGGTTTATTCTTCAGATGCTCATCCTAAAGCATATTGTTCAGAGAAAATACCCTGAAACTAATCGGAAAGGCATGTACTTATGATAGTGAGGAATGTAAATCGGAATATAAGTCTATAGGTCCACTGCTCTGTAAGAAATCAAGGATACTACACTGTGCCTTTCTATGCTATTGGGGTGGTCCCTTCAAGTACATGTCTTTTGTACTGTTAGTATCACCGAAAAATTTTAATATAGCATACTTCTTAAAAGAGAAAAAAGATTTAATCATTTATCTTTAATTAGCTTTTAGAGGAAGGCTTTAACGTAGACAGCATGTACCTTCCCAGGTAAAAGATATACACTAAAGTTGCAAAAGATGTGCACTTGTGGGTATTATACCTGAGATAAGGAAAAGAACAGTTTAGTACTTTTGTTCCTGAGAATTTTGCTGGGAATTTATGTGGTTATGTTACTGGAAACAATCATATAATTCAGTTTTAATGTTACTTTGTTATCAAAATATTAAGATTAAGTAATATTTGATAAATGTTGTAATGTTTATCTTAGCTTGAGTAAATATGAAGAAATGATAGAAAAATCTTTTCTCTTACCTCTTATTAGGATAGTGAGATGACTGTTCAGCGTACTGTTCAGTGACCTCTGAAGCGCCTCAAGAGCACTCAGCATATGCAGAATCTTCTCTCGTCTGTCTGGTGTGCTGCTGGGTGAATTTATCTTTGCACCTTTGGTCGCTAACAAAGTCTTGCTTTGTTTATTTAAATTAACAGTCGCTGGCAATAGCTTCAGTGATTTGGGAACTCTGCTCTCTTCCATTGGTACATGCTCCTCTATCTCAGGGTCACCTGTTACAGACCCTAGGTCAGGCTGACTACCCAAAATATATGTTGCTGCTACTATATTTTCTAGACCATTAGTATCATCTGGAACTGAAGTGATCTTCAGTGTTTGGCCTTGACTGTTAGTTGCTGCCAATATTTTGTCCAGATAATGTGGACTGCTTGTGGCTTTGTCTAGACTACCTAAAGGACTTACAGGCACCGTCATTTCCTGTGTGTCAAAATACAGAGTCTTATCGTGGATGTCTGTGCCACTCATCCAAGGATCTGTTGGTTTCTTGTCACCTTTGGGTTAAAATAGGATATTAAACATATGAGTACTTGTGATCTCAGTGGCATTATATCACTATGCATTGCTATGTTCACTGCATTCTATTCCAACATGTACTCCTTTTTATATTTCTATATTAAAAAATCTACTGGTTCAAGTAGCAGACACTCAATAATGAGAAGCTGAAGCATGCAAAAGTCTTTTCTCTTTCATACTAAGGAGACAGAGTTAAATAACTTTCTAAAACATATCTACAAAGTTGTAATGAATGGTTTTGGGAAGGAAATGGACTGTCACAGGCAAACCTGCAACCAAGACTGCACAATTAAAAAGATATCTGTTTTTACTGAAAACTATTTCAGTAACTGTCCCTTATTGGGAACTTGAAAAAATGAAAATGAAAATGAAAAATACAATATACTAAACAATATTAAAACATTAAAACATAAAATTTTTTCTTATCAAAAACAGCACTTTGTTATACAATAAAGAGCATCACTTTTACAAATATTCTGTTCAAGGAAATAATTTCCCATTCTTACATGTTCTTTATTATTAATGTAGCGTTTTCAGAAATCTTACACGGCTGTCATTCACGGTCATCATGTCAATTACATCACTCTATTATATCACAATTACATAACAATTATTAATCAAATTGTTGTAACAATCTACGTTCTGTACCTACAATCACAGAGGTCTCTTCACAGAGATTGGGATCACTGGCTGATTAAAGTTGGTCAACATCATTCACAATATTAATTGTTGAAACACTGCACATGCTTATAACTTCCTTACGGACAACAGAAAGTCATGTTAAGGTCATTACAAGAGTAAAATATGAGACTATAATCAGAAACCTTACCTCTTAATAATGTTTGTTGAAGGTCCGGAGCTTCTGAGGTTATTGGTGCAGCATCCATAGATGGAGCTAAAATCAACAGTGCTACTACTGACATTAATTTCAGCATGCATCCCTTCTGCATCTTGGCTTTGTCTGGGATGCTATACAAGTGCAGATCTAGTTTTCAGGCTTTTACAAGCAAAAATTAACTGTCTATTGCAAAGTTTAATTGAGCCTTGTGCCTAATAGATGACGTATATCATCTCTCAAAGTGATACACACACTTGTTGCCCTAATGCGCCCCTACAATGAGAAGGCTTGTCGAGTGTGTGATGTCTAGTACGCAGTGTTGCTTTCTCTATCATCATGCAGGTATTGTCACGCCTTTTAAACCAAGTAAGGTTTGGGTGTGGGGTAGAGACCTGCCTTGGCAATGGCCAATCTGGAAAAATCCTCCTCCTTATCATGGATTGGCGTCTTTGTGACATTTAGGACTGTGTTTGGTGTTGGGGCCTTCCATTGTAAAGAAGGCAGCAGGCAATGGGCCCTTCTGCGTCAGAGGCTCTTTCTCCTTTGGCCCCTGTGCAAACACATTAGGAAATGCCCTATCACTGCTTATACAGAAGGTCTCCTGGCCACTGTCTTCCTCCACATAGACAATGGGAAAAGTCAAATGCAAAGATTATTTGATTCATACGTTTATGCAAATACATTCGTAAATCCAAAACACATCCATAAGTGAAGACATTAGCACAGAGTAGCATAAAGTGCATGCTGTATGCATATATACAAATAGCCTATACATAAGCTTGTGTGTATGGGTTTTGTAAGACAAATACACAGTATTGTAATGTTATTACAAGACATTAAAAAGACAGTGATGTGATGACCAAACTGTGAAAATGTAATTAAAATAGAACATGTCATAATCTGAAATTGTTACATTTGTGTGAGAAAGTGATTGCAGTTTTTTTATGTTGAGGTTAATGGTACCAAGAATTCCAGTCTCTATTTGTCTGGTTCTCTGATGTCAGGAGAGAGGGATGCGGAATTTGGGCTAAGCAGACGGCAGAGGAGACAGAAGCAGAGCACTGGATGAATGGAGGTTTAGAAAGCCAGTTGCTGGGAAGGCACCACTTAACCTGCAAGTATTTAGTAATTCATTACCCTTGTATATTTGAATACTGACTCATTCTCTGACATGTGTGTATCTGTTTGCATATTTTTGTGCCAGTACTTACATGGGTATTGTATAACTCATTCTTGTTCTTTATTAAAATTCCTTGGTACTATATTTAGATCAGTGGGAATAAAGACTCCTGTGGCTCTACTTGTATGCATTTATTCCTCCTGTCTGCGAAAAGCTATTCTAAATGAGGGACATTTACTAAGTGAGGTACTGCTGAAGTCCAAACGCCCTTAATTTGCCATAGATTTACATAAAAATACCTAAAAAAAATATTTTAGTTCCCTGTTAACTTGTGGTGATGGACAGAACAGGTGAGGTGACGCTAACATGATATTTTTCAACATCACCATTTTTACATTACCATGGAACAGAATGGAAAGCAAGTATGTATATGTTTTCTTAAGTTGTAATGGTATGGTGATGGGGAATTAAAAGGTTTTCTTGTTTGTTTCAATGATGTGATTAATTTGTGACCTGTGTGTTGCAATAAGCAATACAATCAACCCAGTTGTTAAGGTTAAGGTTAAGAATGCTAAAGATGTGTTGAGATTAGTGTTTTAGTTCCTGTGTTTTGGGTATAGGGTCTGCGTACTTTCTTTGAATTTCAATGTCATTTTCAGTGACACTCCAAAGAATTACAATCCAGTGTATACATGCAGGATGTTGTTTGCATTCAGGGTGTGATTATTAGCAATATTTCCACCAAAGATAATTAGATACACTCGATCAGCTAATTGTGTTATATGTTGGTTAACATCTTAGGTTTTCGTTTGAGGGCAATATTTCGCACGTATGTCATTTCAAATATTTGATACATTAGGTAAACAGTTTTTAAATAAGCATGCAATTATTATCACCAACATGAAAACATTTGCATTTATATGTACATTTGCCAGAGACCCTTATCCAAAGCAACTTGCAAAAGTGCTTCATAGTATTCATTGAAAACATATCTTCTTGCTAGAACAATCGATCAGTATCTAAGAGTACTATTGACTGAAACCCTGTTGGAGAGGAGTTAGTAGAGTGAGTTATTACTTTTTCAAAAACAGTTATTATTATTATCCATCCATCCATTATCTATACCGCTTTATCCGTCTGGGTCGCGGGGAAGCTGGAGCAAATCCCAGCATCTTCAGGCGAAAGGGGGGTACACCCTGGGCAGGTCGCCAGTCCACCACAGGGCCAACACAGACAAACAGCCACACACGCTCGCATTCACACCTATGGGCAATTTAGAGTAGCCAGCTGACCTAATCTGCATGTCTTTTGACTGTGGGAGGAAACCGGAGCACCCTGGGGAAACCCACGCATGCACAGGGAGAACATGCAAACTCCACACAGAAAGGCACCCTGGGTGACCCGGGGATAAAGTGCTAACCACTGCACCACCGTGCCGCCTATTGTTATTATTATTATTGTTGATGTTGTTGTTGTTGTATTATTATTTTAAACTTAATGCTCATTTGTTGAAGAAGTAGAACTTCAGTCTTTGTTTGAAGGTAGCCAGTGACTCAGCTGTTCTGACAGCCAGGCGTCACTACCTTGGCGTCAGGACAGGGGAGATCATCTAGAGCAAACCAGTGGAGACTGAAAACAAGCTGTGCAGCTTGATTCTGGATCAAATGCAGGGGTCATATGGCCAACTCAAGTCAACTCTAGAACAATCTTATCTATGTAGCAAATGACTTTTTTTCATTTGTTTCTGGCAAAGATTTTGAAATACAGTTTATTTTAGTGTACATTGTTTAGCAACTGAAGTTGAACTAATAGTTAGTCTATTATATTTCATCCATCTTTTATGACATTCTTTTTAAGTATGCTAATTTCACTAATGGCAAATGTAATATTGCGTTACACTTCATTAAATCTGCAGTACTTACACATGATGGTAGATGGTGCTATGATACTGCAAATTTCATTTGAAAAGCTCCCTTTATTTTCAGGGGAAACAGTTCTACAGGCGCACAGCCACCTAGAAGTGGTGTAGTGAGCACCTTATGTCCCTGCCAGAAAAGCCGCAAACAAGATTATGTGATCATGTGAGAACAGGAACTGCTGATATTGCTGTAAAGATGGATGTTAGGGAAACCTAGATGATACAGTCACTACAGTAATGTATTACATCTTGCACACAAGAGGAGCAGGTTTGAAATCAACTGTTTAGAGATGTTTGTTTTTATATTCAAATAAATGTAAAAATAAAAACCTTTCTGATGTGTTATTTATTAGTTTTTTAATTAAGGTGAGCTATATATTTAATGTGTGATTTATATTTTGAATGTAAGGCTGATTCTGTTTTGAAAAAATATTCAACTGTTCATTAATAAATAAAATTTCAATAAGCTCATATATATTATATCACACGTCTGTCAAATTCACGTTTAATAGTTATCTATTAACTGCAAGTATGGGGAGAAAAAAAAAATAAAGAAAAGATGGAAAAGTGATGGACAGAGCAGTGGAGGAGAAGGTCAGAGCCCAGAAAAGAGCGATTTGTTTTCAGTGAAACTGGAGAGCCCACCCCCACTTACCACCAGCACAACCTACAGCAGAATCAATTACCACTTGTGAGGATGAAACCAAAGCCATGCAACACAGTAAGGGCATGACCCAAAGAGTGTGTGATTGAGGGTGTGCATGTGTCTGTAGGTGCGGGAGAGAGAAAGAGAGAGAGACAGAGAGAAAGAGAGAGAGATTGGATGCTGTTAATTAGTTGCTCATTTTCTAAGCAATGAAAAATCAGTCGTGGTCACTAATATTCTATATATTCATGTCATACACTTACTTTGTTACGTGAATAGTTTTGTGTGTGTGTGGGGGGGGTATGTGTGTATGTGTGTGTGTGCATGTGTGTGTGTGCATGTGTGTGTGTGCATGTGTGTGTGTTCTCTCCTCCACCACTGGGTGCTGAGGACAGCCTGTGTGTTGTCACTCTACACCTCGAGGACACTGTGGCTCACCAGAGGCCAGTGTGGTTCAGCATGGGTTTGGAAACGTCTGAAACCTCTAACCACAGGAGCACGTTGGCCACCCAAGCTGTCAGGGCATGGGCACTCACAAAACAAACTAGGGCTATGCCATTCCATATCCAGAGCAAGAGAAGGAGATCCAAGCAAGGCACACTTATCCTGCCACCTATAGTCTATATTCTGTATAGTGTATTGACAACCTGTGAAAAAAAAACTGGGTTACTGTGATAACATCAGTTAGTTCATTACACATCTAATTCCTACACATCCGAACCCCCAATCAGAAATGACTGTTTTGCTGTTTTAAAGTAATTTAACTGTGGCAAACATCGCATATAGCTTTGTAGGTTATTCAGGCATTTAGTGCAATGTGAAATATTCAGCGAAATCTCTGTCAGATCACGCTTAACATACGTTGTGATTATTTTCTCTTTGGTAATTTATTTTTAATTTGTAGCTGTACCCTATACTGAAACATTATTTCAACTACTGTCTGTACATTTGAGAAATAATTGAGAACATATAGATGGCCTCCAGTTAGTGCACTGTTTTTTTCAGACACCATTTCATTCCAGTATGTCATTGTGGCTACCTATTGACACCACGTCATAACAGTCTCACGACAATTTCAAGTGTACTATATACAGTAACACATTCCCTTTCAAAGTAATTTAACCTGAGCATCTATCAATTGTTCAACACCATTACAACCACTTGTCTTTCAGCTCTGATTAAAATATGGCAGATCAGCAAAGCAGCAACAGTCTGATGAGAAAGCCTCAAGGAGGAGTAGAACTAGAGGGATGAAAGGAGAGGCTGAACAGAGCAGAGGGATAAAAGTGTGAATGGGTCCTGAAGGAAATCGAGGAGGACAGTACAAGTGATTGGTTACTATTAGCAGACTCTAATGGGTGTGACATCGATAAGGACTGTAACTTGATCTCATGTTTTTTAGTGCTAACTGCTGCACTCCCGTCGAGCCATCAATCATTATCGCACTCGGACTGGATTCCTTAGCTTGCTAAATATTTAATAAGCTTTTAAAAAGAAAACAGGCAGAAAATGAGAGTTAGAGAAAAAAAGAGATTACCTCAGATTTTGTCCTCTTTTACTTTTGTTCTTCCTTCCAGAGGACCTGATATATTTGCCCTTTGCTTTTTGTTTGCAACTTTTATTATTATAATGCTGATTTTATTGACTGAGAAGAATGCACACACAAATATCATTTTCCCATCTCTTCGTTGTCTCTCCCAAATCTCGGAAAATCTACATCAAAATGACTGACATTTGATCACAGATGCATAAATACTCCAGCCCATCCAAACTGCCAAAACATTTTCATCACAGACTACTGACATGCCCCCAAAGTCACAGGACATCAGACTCTTCCCTAGTTCTACTGGATCCATAATTAAAGTATATATTACTGCACATGGTGTGGTTTCAGGTTACCAGAGGTGAGATCTGATGTCTGGAGCTCTGGTTCTATAACAGTGAGCCCATTAGCAGGTATGAATTATACATTCAATGCTAACATGTGCACAGAGATTGAGAGAGAGCAATAGTGAGAGAGATAGATAGAGAGAGAGAGAGAGAGAGAGATAGATAGATAGATAGATAGATAGAGAGAGAGAGAGAGAGAGAGAGAGAGGGCCAGGCAGTGTGGACATTCAATCAAATTCTAAGTAGGTCATTGTAAAGGAGGAATAAGAAAAGACTCCACTGGGTTTCTACACTCGACCCAGGCTATGGTGGACTTCCTCTTCTCCTAACCACAACCTGTTATAAATCAGTCACTTTCTTTCAATATGAGGCAACCCAAACTCTGCTTGTCTCCTCAGGGCTTGCCCCTCATGACTCTCAGGTGTGTCTTTTCTATTTTGTTAATTTTTTTTGAGCAATTATTTTCTCAATACATTTTCTCAATTGATCAGTGCATTTTTCAGATTTTGAAACAATAAAAAATTACTTCAATAGGGTGCAATTAATATTACTCCGTTCTTTGGCACAGAGAAAAAAAAGAAAAAAAAGTAGCATGTAACATGTTCAATTTGACTTTATAATTTAATAATTTATCATTTTTTAGAAATTATATCTTTTTTTGGATACAATAATATTTTGACTTTGCTTGCTTAAGCTAGCTAATTATGCAACACTATTGATGTGTGATTTACTCAGTCATGGATGAACTGGCTTCCCATCAAGGGTGTGTTGCTGCCTTGTGCCCAGAGTTCAAAAGATGAGCTCTGGACGCACCCAGAGTTACCAGGTACCCAGTTATAGAATGGACACTACTATTTTGACCTCTGTTGTCCAGTTTGTACTGTCTGAGTGGTCAAGTCTTACTCTAACTTCATTTCATTAGTTGAAGTAGATAATGTGTTAATGTACCTCTAACACTGTCTCTCTCTCTCTCTCTCTCTCTCTCTCTCTCACTCTCTTTCTTATGTCACCTCACAGGGTTGGGGTGCTTCTGTGGCTGAATCTCAAACCACATATACCATTACTAAATAGTATGTCAAATTAATACACCAATGCTGAGATTTATTATTTTGATCATACTATTTAGTATGATAGTATGCAGATTGTGTGTTGGAGTATATGCAAGCTCAACGCAACAGTGTATAGGATTTCTGCTATGTAGTGGTGAGGTTGCAGACTTGCTGAATGCGCCTCCCTTACCCCTCCTTTTCCAGGTGTGTATTAGAAGGTATGGTGGCCATCAGGTGACCATGGTGTAAAATCCAAGTGCTTCCAAAATGATGTCATCGGTTATTACCACATTGAGTAGCCAGTAAACTTTAAACGGATATTTGGAAATTGTATTTAGTTATTTAGACTGTAAAGTATAGGTCATAACTTCCATGTAAGATTATGTGGTGTGTTCTGCATTGTGGTTACATTTTATTGCTAGTGATTATTATTGCTACATGATCTGTGTTGTGGTTGTGTTTTATTTCTAATGTTAGTAGGATACATTTGTTTTTTCTCCCTTTGAAGAGCCAAATATCGGATAGACCACCTGGTAATGTTAACAAAGTTAGAAGGAGAGAGAGTAGGAGAAGAAGGGGGGGAGGCGGTGGAGAGGCCAGAGCAATGTCAGGGAAGTGGAGCTAAGCTAATCAGCATAACAGAATAGACAGTAGTATTTACACAGCAGCTCTGTGCTTTACCTGTATCAGTGTTACTGCAGTCTGTAGTTTGGGGTGTTATTGCATTGTAACTTCAAGTCATTACTTGGGAAACATCAGCATAATGAATAATTATATAAATATGACATTGGAACAATATCATGCAGTGATATTTTGACATTATTTAAATCCAATTACCTGTCCAGCACAAAACAGGCAACTATGGCATAGCTATAAAAACGTGTGAAAAATCAGTGATTTCCAACTGGAAAAACCACATGGTGTTTATCAGTGTTTTCTACCATTGTGTTGTCCCAATTTCACTGTTCTCATTTTGCTTCATGTTCCCTCAGTGTTTCTTAAATAAATCCTTCAATTTTGCAATGTTTGGATTCTCAGACTTGCGCCCTATTTAAATATAAAGGCTCATTCTAAGCTTATAAAAACACAACAATTCATAACTACTAGTTTCCATCCATCCATTATCTATACCGCTTTATCCGTCAGGGTTGCGGGGGAAGCTGGAGCCAATCTCAGAAGTCACGGGGTGAGAGACCTAACTTCTAGTTTTTGTACACCAATGAAAACACACTTATGAATACTTTATTCCATTTCTCCTAATAATTTCCCATAAATCCTACACACTTTAGCTTTATGGAAAAGTTTGGTATAAAAAAATAAGTGAACTTTCTCAATTAAATAAATTAATTTAATTGTATGATTTTATAATGCATGTATAATTTTATAAACATAAATATATCTAAAAAAAATAAAATGAAAAATGCATTATCATTTCTCTTGTGCATCAATTAACCTATAGAAGGCAGTGAATAAACTATAGGTTGTCCTCTCTTAGATTTGTTACACAATTTCAGAATTTCATGAAAGAATCCAGCATAAAAAAGTTGCAGTGTCATCATGATTTTTCAGCTATTTAAAGAATAAAAATTGTTTCTCTTGTCTAAAGTCACTGTTTCATCAGTTTATAGGCTGTCATTCTGTGCTGCCACCCTGTGGACAACAAAACTCACATTTATTTCACTGCTTAAATGGTGCAATATAAGTACTTGGTGTCAGATGCTCACATTAATAAGGAGATTTTTTTTTAAGTCAAAAATCAGACTTCGAATCTTATTATTGGTTGGTGGTTTGTAGTCTTGGTGGATGCTAGTAGAAAGGAAGCTTTTTGAGAATCTGCTTAAAAAACATGTTGGATATTGCATGGGCTTTACACAGATTCGAGTAGGCAGCATATCCATTTCTTATGTAGACCAACCATAAAAATTTGGAATATCTAAAAAGAGTGAAATAAATGAACCCACATCATTCACGCCTGTTCTTCGGCCACTTCCACATCATGCTCCACTACCAGCCAGGCTCCAAAGACACAAGGCTGTCATGACGATAACTCTCTGAACCAGCCAAGCCCAGTCATGACACCATTCTACATACTCGCTCCTCTGGCCCAATATGTTGGACAACATTAACAAGTATGTGACATCATGCTCTACTTGTGCCCTGTCAAAAGTTCCTTGCACTCTCCCTTTTGGAAAGCTCATGCCGTTGCATACACCAGCCTGACCATGGTCCCACCTTGCTATCGACTTCATCCCTGATCTGCTCGAGTCACAAGGGAATACTGTCATTATGATCATCGTAGATAGGCTCTCCAAGTCTCTCAGGCTAATTCTGCTCCCAGAAGTACCTATGGCTTTTCGCATGGCTGAGATTATCTTCAAACATGTGTACCAGTACTTTGGTATCCCCAAGGACATAGTGAGTGTCCAAGAAGAACAGTTCACATCTCGAATCTGGGCAAGCTTCATGGAGAAGTTAGGGCTCTCCATAAGCCTGACTTAAGTTTACCATCCCCAGGCTAATGGCCAGGTGGAGTGGGCCAAGCAGGAGGTGGGTCGCCTCTTCAGGGTGTACTGAACCATGAATAAGGGAAAATGAGCCAAGTTTCTTACCTTGGTCAAATACACACAAAATTCACTGAGACACTCAATGACTAACCGGACCCCCTTCAAGTGCGTCCTGGGGAATCAGCCCCCTTATTTCCCGGAAAACCGTGCCCACAGATGCTCCCATGAGCAACAAGTGGTTTAGGAGGAGCAAGCAGGGGTGGGATCAGGCCCACAGGCAACTGGAACCAGTGGCACGGCACAAAAAGGCTTTCCTGACTGGTGCAGGGCGAGACTCCCACCTACAACCCAGGAGACCGAGTCTGACTGGTTACTCAGGATCTCATGGGAACCAGTGGCTGTCAGAATCGCGGCACCAGATACAGCTGGATCTGTGAGATCCTCAGGCGCATAAACGACGTTAGGTGCACAAACAATGTCACGTACCAGTGGGACTTACCATGTCACGTTCCATGTCTCCCAGCTCAAGCAAGCAGTCTTTGGTTGCCTGGCCACCCATATAGCCTACTGCACCCTTCCTGATCCACTGGAGATAGATGGCTACCTTGAGAACATGGTAGACTGGGAGGTCTATGGGCCTGAGGATCAGTGCTGAGTCCTGCAACAGGACATCCTGGACCCCGCTCTGCTCCTCAGGTTCATAGCCCTCCCACTCTACCAGGTTCTCAAGGTAGCCATCTATCTCCAGCAGTTTTTGATCATTGTTTTGGACTTTGACTTTGCCTTTAGCCTCTGTCTCTGATCAATCTTTTTTTTTTATTTTATTGTATTTACATCCTTTGCTTGCCTGTGTACCTGACATAAAGTAAATAATAAAATTGTGGAATTACCTTCTCATAATTTTTTTTTGTTTGTTTAAAAAGGTGACAGATTTTCCTTCCTTGTTTCATGTAATACTAACAGATGGTATGCTAATTTTAATGTTTGGTCAGATTATTATTTTATTTGATTGTTTTAAGTAAAATTTAATTTTTAAATGGATTTGTATGTATATGTACATTTGCATGTATTTTATTTTATTATATATATATATTTATATATATATATATTTACAGTATATATATTTACAGTATATATATATAAAACTTATATATGTAAAAATATATACAATACATATATTGAACAATAAACTAAAACTCATTACTAGAGAATGTGTCACTGTGTTGTTCTTTAGTAGTAAATATATACATAATTAGATATATAATAGCCATAATTTGTAAGGTGTTCTGAATGTAAAATGTATAAGACTCAGTAGTAACCGCATAGTTAATAGTGAATTCCTACTAATATACTTACAGAATAATTAACTAATGCTTCTTAGTATTTAATAGGTATAGGCATAAGTTAAGTGTTAGTGAGGATCTAATTTGTTCCTGCATAGTTACCTATGAGTTGGTGAACAGTATTATCAAGTGTTCTCTTCAACTACTGTCTGACCTCCGACTTGTCTTTTCCATCAAAAGTGTTTGGAGAAAGTTCCTGATAAACAGCTCTGTTCTTTTCTAGAGAGCGATAACATGCACGATGCATTCTATTCACGGTTTATGGAACAGTGTAGCACAAAATCAGCACTAGAAAAGCTAGTGTATACTTTTATAACCTTCAGATTTCATTCCTGTAATGTGTTGCTAGCTGGCTGCCCCATTGTTTATTTAAATAAACTGTGATTAATTCACAATGCTGCAACTCACATCATTACTGAGGAAAAAGAGTAAGAACATATCACAAACATTTTATTCAGTTTATGCTTCCTGCCTATTAGTATCTATTTAAAAAAAAATGTTTTGTTCAAGTTTTGTTCAAGTTTTGTTCAGAGTGTTGCAGTGGTTAGCATTGTTGCCTCTCAGCAAGAAGGTCTGGGTTCGATCCCAGGGTCACGCAGGGTCACCCAGGGTGCCTTTCTGTGTGGAGTTTGAATGTTTTCCTCCGGGTGATCCGGTTTCCTCCCACAGTCCTAAAACACGCAGATTAGGTCAACTGGCTACTCTAAATTGCCCATAGGTGTGAATGCAAGTGTGTGTGGTTGTTTGTCTGTGTTGG
>JAQQZR010000010.1:11199921-11210327 GCA_030068235.1 Notoglanidium macrostoma | reverse complement strand
ACTACTACTAATACTACTACTACTACAACTAATAATAATAATAATAATAATAATAATAATAATAATAATAATAATAATAATAATAATAAATACAAGTGTATTTATTTCAAAATCAGTAATAATATTGACTACTAAATAGCAGTTAACTTAAAATTTTAGGTACCTACATAAACAAAGCTATTCTCAAAGATATTCGCAAATCTAATCATTCACATTATTTGTAAAATGTCAGGAAACCAATTGTCATAACATTTCAAATAATCTAATTGAAAAAAATATTATTTGAAATACAAATTTCATTCTTAAGTCAAAACATCATAAGATGGTTTATTCATTATGTAAAATTTGTAAATGTGTTGAACAGCTATATCTAAAGTAGAGGAAATTACCATTTCATGAGAACCTTGAAGGACCAGAAAGCTGATTGTACCTTCAGTTCAATAAAAATTTATCTGATTAGTGCTTTTAAGAACAGACACTGTCATGAAGCAACTTCACAGAAATACAGACGTAGACCGCGGGATTATAAATCATTACAGTACAATGTTATATAGAGAATGAAAACTGCACTTAATGCATTAGTGTAGGATTAGTATTAATCCTGTTATAAGCATAGGACTGTTTTTATAATCAGTTCTTACAACATATAAGTATTTTCCGTCCAGGTAATTCTATACACCTCAGCAGCAAGGTGAGTCACAGGGACAGCAGTTGTTGGAAAATGTAAGTAATGTAATGTAATGCAGTATTCAGGTGAGATGATCTACAACAGCAAGAAGGGTGATCATCAGTGCACTGAGATAAAGACACAGGAGCAGCAGTCATGGAAGTAAAGCAATCAGAAAAGAGCAATATTCATCATAGATTTATCAAGTAGCATAATGTTAGACAAAGCAAATATGACAGACACTTCAATCTAGTGTAGTTCGGAGTATCCTGCATTACCACTTCAGGATAACTCCAGTACCACGGAGTATCCTGTAGTACCACGTCAGGATAACTTCAGCTGCAAATTATATTCACAAAACTAATCATTGTTTTAAACAATATTAACCAGAATTAAAATAGTAAATCCCAGTACAAAGTTGCTCATGAAATGAAAAATACACATGTTGCCCAAATTTTTAGTGAATTCCTTGTTTATTCTTGAGCCCAGAAATGTAGCACAGAGTGCTGATATTGTCACTTAAATCTTCATGTGTGCACTAAGTCCAATTCACCCCATTGGGGACAATCTGGAAAGTTGCCCTGAGCAAGAGGGCAGCAGCGTGGACATGTTCATCTTATCTGAAAATTTTATCTAGGGTTTTAATATCTTAGTAGCAACGCTCACGAGCCTAGCAGCTGCAGATTTATTATCTATAAAATTGGCTGATCTAGATCTAAACATGAACATGTGAGTGAGTTACAAGCCAAGTCCATGAAGTGCTTTCATCTAAAAATTGTACTTGAGCGGTAAATCAGAATCAAGCACTTAGATTTGCTGTGAAAACCTAGTTTAACACCACTGTTGCCTTTATCATTATAAAGCTTCATACACTATTAAAAATAAAACTGAAAACAGAGCAAAATAGAAACATTTATAAATCACTGGGAATGCATGTGGCTGATGAAAGGATGGTGGAAAAAATCTATTGAACAGTTTTCAATCTGGCAAACAGGAAGAGGTACTCACCATTTCCAAGGGCAGGAGGCAAGTAACTGATCAGATGCAGTATAGACAAAGTATATCTCTGACTCGTCATAGTTGCTGGTGACTGATGACGCATAGTCATCTTCACTCAGCATCAAGGGTTGCAACAGAGAGTAAATATTTTATCGGTAAAATATGGGGGATTTCTTTGATTTCCTTTGTTCTCTGGTTTCATCCCATCTCCTGAAAACATGTCAGTAGGGGGATTGGCTACTCTAAATTGCCCCTCAGTGTGTGTGTATGTGAGATGGCATGGCATACCATGCAAGGTGTGCATCCTGTTTTCCTGCTTCACTGCAGAATCTACTTGATAAAAGTAAAGATTTCTCTCACTGTATCTTTGTAGCTTTGAATAAATTATTTGAAGCTATAATTTTGAAAGGTATTATATACTAAGCATATTGCATGCACTATCTACCATATGGTGCAATCCTATATTACTTCCTGAAGCAGATAAGCTATTTCAAAGTCAAGAAAAGACCTCCAAATGTCACATTTACACTAAAATAGCACTCATTCAGGCATTTTCTTTGTTAATCTTCCTTATTTAAGTTACTTTTTTTTATCTACCATTGTTTTACATTTGACTCCAAAGGTTCTTCTATAGTTTAGATGTTAGACCAATTTATAATAAAAAGCCTAAGTAAAGTAACAAGTTCTATGGTTCTGTAGACTGCATCATTCCAGGCTTCTTCTCCGCATAACAGCTGAACATAAAAATATTAGTAATTCTTACAAATGACGTTTCATGCATATATTTAAAATACTGTATTTGGAGCCAAAGAATTCAGATCCAAGAACTTCATCACTGGTTCTGAGTGAGATACCTGGACTGAACATCAAGTGTGGTACTGAGAGGCAGCCAGGTCTTGCATACCATAAGCTCAGGCATGGTTTGCGATGCAATCAATGAGGGGATGAAATAGGATCCGCCTCTCCTCTCCTGATGACAAGATGGCCTGCAGCTGCCTGGCCAGGCCAGATAAAGAATCGATAGAACCCTGTGCATGACATCAGGCCTCGCAGGCCCTCTTCACAGGCATGATCATCAAGAGGAGAAGAAACCTGTTATCCCTTTTTTATGATCTTTATATTCCACTGAGGAAAAAGATGCTACTACTGGTGTTGTCTACAGAAAGAAAATCAGCAGGTAAAGATAATAGAGCAGAGGCAGCTTTTTACTAAACAAATAGATATGGAAAAATGGAAAAAATGAAAATATGGACAAAATAAACCATGTGATTAGCTGCTTCTAGGGAACATACTATACAATAACATACACAATACATGTAACATTTAGTTGTATTTTGTTTTGAATGAAAATTCTTTTTCTTAATATTCATTATAAAAGTATGCATGGACCAAGTACCCCAAACTATGTTGGCTATAAAGCAACACAAGAGTACATCACTGCTTTTACTTCATCATTTATTGAGCTCCTTATCTTTACTTGCACTAACTTTGCAAACTTATCTCCACAACTTTTTCTACAATTTCCCAATGAAAGAGGAAAGTGAAGACAGAGAGAAGACAGAACTCCCCCCAGTGCTTCTCCTCTTCCTCATTTCCCAATCTGTTATGTCTTGACATCCCCATTAACTCATAAATCCAATACAGTGGAGCTCAACAGTATTTGTACACTGAGAGACAGCAAGCAAGGGGGAGGTGAATGTGGAGAGAGGCTGAGTGAGGAGGGAGGAGAACACAGAGTAGGATAGTGGAAGGGAAATGACGGGAAGATCAATTGGTCCCTGGACTGTCACTCCGCTCACTCGTTTTCACATCCATCTATCTCCACTGCCTTCCATGATGCCCCTCTCGCCTTTCCTCCGGCAGGCCTCAGAGATTCTGCAGGCATTGCCGTTTGGGGCCCACAATAATCTAATTGAGTGAGGGATCAATGGCAGGCTGCGGTCAGTGATCCGTAGTTGCTCCCCAAACCACTGACTGCCTGACCAGCATGCTCTGACCGCTAATATGGTCCACTGAATCAGCTTCTTCAATAAAGAGGGGTAAGTAAAAGTGTCCAGATATGATCTTAAATGCCAAATACAACAGATGGACACATGGTCAAGTTTACATTTTCATCAAGCTTTCCATTTACAATCAAATCTCTGATTTTCATAAAATTTCTCAAATTGGCCCACGGGCCAAACTCGGAGCATTTGAGGGATTATTTAAGCAATCAATATGCTGTATTTCTACCATCACCTCACTATAGCACTCTCTTTCACATCAGGGGTGTTGGTAAGCCATCCCCTCGGCTTGATTGTGTTTGTGTGTTTCTTCTGTGGTTGCGGTGTTCTCGGGTTTCCTTAATGGTTCCCAGGATGCATTGTGGCTGTGGAAAGGGTCAATGAGACACATGAGATGCAACCCAATGTGGAATATTCTGTGGGCACAATTTTTTTTTCATATTGCAGCCCAACGATGTAGACTGTATGCATATAAACATCGAGCAGCACATTAAACAGGGATTGCGTTGAGAACTAAAAGAGGATAAGAGCTGAGACAGAAGGATTCATTATAGTTTAATTTTACCTATTTTTTTCTGAATCAAACTCTACATTAAAGCATGATTCTAGGTTGCATCCAGCAGCCAATTTACAGCCTTGTAGTGTAGGTAGAAATATTTCCCATCCTGTATACATTATTATGATAATCATACAAAATCAACATTATTCTGGTAAGGACTTGAAAGTTTGCTCAATATCTTTGTGGAAACTAATTAAACAAAGTCGGGGCATCTGACCGGAATAGATGTTTTTTTAATGATGTCAGCTGAAGTGAATATGCAAGCATTCCTGCACCTCTCAGCTCCAATGACAGAGTGCTAATTGATTTTCTTATGCTGCCTTTACATATTAATAATATCTCATTCAAAAGCAAAAAATGCTATATGGGGGTTTGAGGAAAGAACTTTTGGTGGCAAATATTGGACAGTGGCATCAGTGGACCATTCAAACAGATACTCACACACACAGACAGACATATTTGTCACATGTACAAGTACAATATAAGGAAATTCTTTTCTTCACATATCTTATGTATTTAGAAAGCCGAGCTCAGAGTACAGGGTCATATGGCCATATGGTTTCCTTGGAGCAGAGAGGGTTAAAGGGGCCAGCTCACTCCTCCCAGAATCCTCTTCACCAAGTCTCCATTTTCAAAGCTATTGATATTCCAAAAACAATCCAGCAACATCCTAGGCCATATATCTTAAATAAGATATTTTGTCAAAGTATCTATATTTTAAGCAATCATTCCATATTCATATGGTTATTCCGTATGTAACCAAAACCAACCTCAGCCATCTTGCAGGCAGCAGCGAAGGAAAGAAAAGATGAGGCATATTTTGTTCAAAGCTTCCTTATACCACACACAGATTAAGATAAAGTTCGAGATGGCTTCCGAAAAAATCACTAACAGTGAATTTGTGGAAGTTTTGCTGCACACATAGCTAGCAGAGTAGTAGTCACATGCTTTCAAAACAAAAGCAACAAATTGGATTCCGAGAAGGGTGAACCAGACCCCTTAAGGCACCGGGGCCCAATGTATTGAACCAACATGCTGGGTAGTGGTGGCTGAGTTGTTGAGGCTCTGGGTAACTGATCAGGAAGATGGGGAGCCAAGCTGCCACTGTTGGGTCCTTGATGCCTTTATGATGGCATCCTAGCAAGCTGGGATATGCTAAGAAAGAATTTCTCTGTGCTGGAATGTATATGTGACCAATAAAGGCTTGTTCTAAAAGCATATCACTATGGTTTCCATTAAAAGCATCCATACCCTATTTCTAAAATAGGGAGGAAGATAAGTTTTTAGTATACATTTTTTGTCAGACAGAATCAGTAGCATTTTGTATAAAAAGTGGATCAGGTGCAAAGCTGCATATTAGTTGCACATATGTGATTTTCAGCATAGATTCTTCATTAGTTCTCATTGAGGTAGAAGGACTCAAATAACATTCATTCATTCTGTGATTACATTTCAACCATTACATACAATCTAAATAAATGTAAACAGTGAAATAAACTGAGGTCCACTGTCATGTTTCAGTATATTTCTGGAGTCCCTGGATACTGTACAATGCTATCCTGTTCCTGGAGGTGCTCAGTGTCGATTTAGTCCTGACTCCATTGATACCATTGATTTCCCAGCAGCGGAGCCACACGAGTGAATGGTCTGTCCCAGATAAGAACATCGAAGATGGGATTCAGCAGCTCTGCAGCCTTCGGTCAGTAGCAGTCTGACATCTTACTGCGTCTCTCTGTCTGGGAGGAAAACAAATGATTACTAAAATGAATATATCTGAGCTAAAATTAATTTAAACATACAACATGTAATTAATAAATGATTAGGTTTTACTATTATTTAATTTTGTCTTTGTAAATTTTATGTATTTTTGTAGTTGCAGAAGATTCAGATTCTACCAAACTGAATGGCGTTACCCTCAGTAACCTGTAGATGGTGTAGCAGTGTTACATGAGATGTCTTGCCATTACAAAAGTCATTGTGTGTGTCATTTTCTTTTTCATTTTTTCTTTTTCTTTATATTAATCCTGATCTATTTCTATCAGTACATCAAGTGTGACCCCCAAATGAGACATATGCTGTGTCTAAACCAAATTGGCATTTTTTTCTTCATTCATTCTGACCTTTGTTTGGACACACAGTCTTGAAAAGCTCAGTTTAAAGGTCCCATATGTCAAAATATTTCTATTAAGGAATTCAGAAGGTCAGTATATAAAATCTTGAAAAGGTACCAACATTTTTACATCTTCTGAAACACAATAATATGCTATATTTTTAAAATGCATTTTTATGCTGTTACTCATTAGTGTTATCTGAAATAACTATCATTGTGAGATATTGTTCATCCGTTTTGTTTCAGTTGTCATTCGAATGTCATGAATGCAGAAAAATAGCACTTTGAGAGAAAGCATGAAAAAAAAGATTAGTTTATCTTCCCCAGAGAGAAGTGAGACCCTTTTAAGTGCTGTCTCTCCTTCCTCTCATCCTTCCAGCCCTTCGTCCTTTTCACTGCAACTCTGACATCCTATCAGGCTCAACGGACCTGCAGTCGATAGGCCATTAGTAAATAAGAGATGCATAATTTATTAAATATGCTTCAGATACATATTTCAGCTTTAGGTTTCTATTCATACCTCTTGTGAAGTTTGTCTTTAATTATGTTCTCTCCTACAGAGGCACCTCATTCAAGTGTGTGTCAGTAAGAGGATTATTTATTTATTTATTTATTTATTTATTTATTTGTTTATTTATTTATTTATTTATTACGGACATAAGTTCAAATCCTCAAACGTTTTTTGAGGTGTAAGATCTCACATCCTTGGTATTCACATAAATTAAATTCCTTTGTGTATTTCTTTAAGTTATTTAAAGAATATGTGTAAAACTATTGGACTTATTTTGATATAGATTTGCATTGTGCTCCTAGTTTCCTATTACTTTCTCTCATCTCAGCTTTTACAGACTTACTTGGCATATTTGAGTCCTAATGTAATTGAAATGTGCCTTTAAGCAACACTTGAATGCACACAGTTTATGTTCTCAGTAATATACTGAGTAAAATCTGTTCTTCATTCATTTTCTCTACCGTTGTTAGTAAAAATTATGATACAGAAATGTTTTTAACAATCAATAGGGGAGAAGCAAAATTGTATGACATAACCAGGTCCCGTGGTTTCCTTCCACGCTCCAAACACCTGCGGGTTGACAGATTGACTACACTAGGCTACAGACCCACTGCCAACTTTATTTATTTATTTATTTATTTATTTGCTTGTTTGTTAAAAATGATTTTAAAATTTCATATTGATTCCTATTACATACAAGTCCTTCATGTTATCATTTATATTATTTATAAATTTTATATTAACTTTTAGGCAAAGACAATTATTGAAACATGTAAATTTACTAATTCCACTGAACCATTTAATTGGACTTCCCTTAGTATTTTTGTATAATTTGTATTTGCAACTATAAATATTATTTATGTTTATGTTTTTAGATAAAGTACTGCCCAGTATGTTTTAGGAAAATAAAACATAACAAAAAGAATAATTATTTTTATTTGCAGCTTTAGATTGTATCAAGTACGTAAAAACTAATAAACCTGAATGTCTTAAATGTAGCATGTCTATCTTTACCAACAGTAGCGATACAGATAATACATTAGATAATACATACAACAATACATTTAACCTATATTTCATTGGAGAGTAAAACATTGCAGCAATTTCCAGGAGACTGTCTTGCATAAGGATTCACAGCAAACATGTAATTCTTTTTCAATTTTATGTGAATGTATGATGAATAGCTATTTAAAAGAAATTCAAGTTTCATGATGAAACAGTGTTTACCTTCTATTCTTCTACATGAATATATGCTGACACTGCATACATGACTTGTTTACCCCAACAGTTTTTTCCTCACTTACTGCCTAACGCTTTATACAGCATTAATCTATAGGTGAGAAATCCATATGCTCATTAACAGTGAATTAGGAGCAAGCATTGCATGTCATGATCCTTCTGTATTCTCTGCTGTGTACAGTATATACTGTCGGGTCTACAGGTCTGAGACCACATTGAAAATCTAGATTTTTTTTTTCAGATAAAATTGGAAATAAATGGAAGGTTTTGAATTTTGAAATATTTACAACAAAGAAAATAAATGCTCAATATCTTGAATATTTTACACTGTAGATTCTGCACTATTTCTATGTTCCTATTTATATTTAAGCAAATGTGTGATGTTGAGTGTGTTAATTGCTTTGTACAAAAGGTCAGATTGTCCTCGTGCCTAATATCTTCTATTGAAGCATGTGTTCAGACGGCACTCCGTTGGATTTTGCTTTGCTTTGAGACAATGTCTGTTGTTAAAAGCGCTATACAAATAAAATTGAATTGAATTGAATTGAATTTTAAATGGATTATAAGGTTTTGCACAAACCTGTGAAGTCCATGAGTCCATGAACTCGAGTGCACACTGTCATTAATGCAAAAATAGGACATACCAGCTACTAAGAAACTCATAAATTCATATAAATATTTAAAAAGTTAAACTTTTCACTCAGATTGTTGTCAATATTACAATTTGCAATTAAATTGCTGTATGAAATTAGAAACAAATGCAAAATAGTAGCATTTCTTAACTAGTGCTCTCAGACGTTTGGACCCCACTGTGTGTATAAAATGAAGTTCTCTAGATAGAGAACATTACTTTCACAAATCGAACTTTTCTGACATGTGATGATTGATTGTTCTGAACTGTCATTAACTATTTACATTGTAGTTTGTTGCTTATTGGAGCAATTGACTGTGTCACAACTGACCCTTATTACAGCTGATCCCAATTTTCCATATTACTGGAAACAAATTGAAAGTATGTTTTTTTCTGTGTGTCTATAAAATGGGTGCAGTATTAATCTGTTTGGATATCTGGAGGATAATGTGCAGCTTTACCATACCAAAAATTAATAAACTATGTCTTGAACTTACAGGAAAGCATAAAATGACACTTGGAAAGCTGATAATGGAAAGTTAATGGAAATGTTTTAAAGAAAAATTTTAATATAATTTCCATTAAAATCTTCAACATAACAACTTACAGTTACCATTTGTTGAACTAGATAAAGTTTTAACCTACTGAAGCTGATTTACTATGTCCAAATATGCTGAAATGGATTGACATATTAATGGAAAAATGAGAAGAAGAAAAAAAAAATTAAAAAATAACCCTTATTAAGGTGTTGGGCCACTTCATGCAACCAGAATGTGTGCTAGCATAACTTCTAAAAGTATCTGGGGCTGTTTTGGAGGCATGAACATAATTTTTCCAAAATATTTCCCTTAATTAATGTTTTGATAATGGTATTGGAGAACTCTCTCCAGCACATTGATTTTAAATAGATTTTTATTTGGGGTTTGAGGGTTTAATAAATCTGAGGGTTTATTTGGGTTGCTTTGGTGACCATGAAGGCCAAAGCCACATGATTTGCATCATTTTCATCCTCATCAACCCATTGTGCCCTGTGAAAATGGGCATTTTTATCTTGGAAGAGACCACCTCCATCAGGATTGAAATGGTTCATCATAGGATAAAGGTGATCAGTCACAAGAACCTATAAGGGGAGAAGTGGGCCCAAACCATGTCAGCCAAATGCTCCCCTCAGTACAAGAGCCAATGTTGAATTTTATATGATTTGTCATATGTCTAGATGTTCCACACTGAAGGGTCCTTCAGTTGATCCTCATCTGACTGGTGTCAGGAAACATAGCATATGTGAGATGATATGGTTTTACACCTTGTGTTTGAGTAATGCTACTAAAGCAGAGTGGGGTCTCTGATAAGAAAACAAAAGGTTGTTCTGCTCTTACAAAAAATGCCTCTGGTCTACTCTATCTTTGCTGGCCACAGCAGTCAGCATATCCTGTTTGCACAATGTCTTTGGTGTCTGACATCATGACACCTCTGTAGTTATTACCCCAACTTGAGGCACATGGCACCAAGACAGATGGTGCAATAAAGGGTTCAACAGAATCTCCCTTCCATGGGAGTCTGTGGTTTGTGGTGCATGTGGTGTGTTTGCATGTTGGGGAAGTGATTGTGTATGTGTGTGTGTGTGTGTGTGTGTGTGTGTGTGTGTGTGTGTGTGTGTGTGTGTGTGTGTGTGTCTCTGTGTGTGTGG
>JAQQZR010000010.1:11181494-11191735 GCA_030068235.1 Notoglanidium macrostoma | reverse complement strand
AGAAAGGCACCCTGGGTGACCCGGGGATCGAACCCAGGACCTTCTTGCTGTGAGGCGACAGTGCTAACCACCACACTACCGTGCTGCCCATATGTTATCATTTGTTTTATTATCATCATAAGATCTTGCATGAAAGAAAAAATGTGCTCTTGTAGCTAGAGGTTACACTGTGGCCTTGTCACTATTATTCACCAGAAGACAGTTCTCCCTCACTAAGATTTGCCACTTATGAAGTTTCATTGAATCACATTGCTCAGCAAATGCTGTAAAATTTTCTGTCATGTGCAGAAACAACTGGCATTTATTATGATGTACTATCTGTTAAACTGTAGTGAATTAGGCCACAAACAGGCTTACAGAACTGAGTGATGCTTGCCCACCCTGTTTGACCCAGGCCCACCACTGCTTAATTTCTGACCTTGTCACTGGTCTAGGGATTGTTTATAGAGCAACCAATACAAATGAAATGCTAACAAATGTTACTGAAGCATTTATTAAGGATTAGCATTCATTGTATTTCATTCATTGCAATTCATTGCAGTAGTTATGATTTTGTTATTATGATTTGTAAAATGTAACATGAACAAACACTGTAAACATTTCAAGTAGAGAATGCCCCCCGTTCTATACACATTAGGTTTAAAGGCTTCCAAAAATATTAACCAGATATGACAAATCTGTTATGTATTAGATGGTTTCATCATCTAGGATTTCTTTGTCAGTGAAGTTAACTGGAGTGGTAGAAGTTGGCAGAGAGACATCCTCCATAGCTGAATACCAATTGTTCTCAGTCTCTGTGGTTCTTCACATTTAGCTAACTAGCAAGTTAAGCTGATTCGTGTTCCTTCATGGTGTATTCCTGCCTCATGCCCAGTGTTCCTGGAATGAGCTCCGGATCCACTAGGACCCTGGCCATGATGAAGTGGTTACTGAAGGTGAGTGAGTCAGTACTGTATATGAGAAAGACAGATTTGTTATTGCCAGATGTGGCTGTGGTGTGGCGTATCTTCATGGCTTTTGACTGTCATAGTCATAAAACAAGCCCCTCGACGAAATTATGTGCCCCCACATACTGAAGCAATTCACAAACATTAGACAATTTCATAAAAATAATTTATCATCCCAACAGCAGGAGGATGCATTCAGTGTACCCTCTATTTAAAAAAAATCTCCTGGGTAATGCCCCCAGTTACATTAATAGTTATCTAAAGAGGGAAACATTCTTGTTTTACAAAGCTACTATATAATCAGCAGCAGCAGCTGTTTCTTTTTGCACTTAAAATGACAAATCACATTACAATGAAAGTTGTCGTATCAATTTTCCCAGGTAGTAGGGACAAATTAACATTTAACACAGTTCATCTAAATAACTCCTCAATTACTTCTAAATGCCAAGTTTAAGAAGGCTGGAGTTTAAATGCTAAACTGTCTGCTGACCTGTACAAATCTGCCTTTCTTTAGTACTTACATATAAAATCAAATCTCATGCCCTCAGTTCCTCACAACAAGCTTTTTGCAAGGTATTTTGTATTTTTCAACTAATCAAAAATAAATAATATACTGTTTAAATTAGATTTTCAATTCTAGAGGCCTGAACATTGCCTATTTAGTCACATCGGAAGTCAATACGAATATTGGCAAATAGATAACTAGATAAAATATAGATATTAAACTATGTAATGACTGCAGTAAAACAGATGTGGAGCTAGACTAACTGCGCTAACTGTGAGATGCCCTATACAGATGGGACTTGCATTTCTTTCTCATCCTTTGTGTATGTAGTTACTTCTTCTTTACTTTCTCTAGCTGCAGGTGCTGTGTTTCCCTATCCCTCTAATACACGCTCTCCTCTGATCTCCATTGAGGAGAAATGCAGCTGAGCTTCACTCACCTAAAACATGATACTTCACACCTGCTAGCTGGCTGATTAGCTCCTATTTTGGCAGGCTTGGAGGCAAGGCTGTCTGTAATTACACTATAGGCAGATTATCTCTGTGTGTATGTGTGTGTGTGTGTGTGTGTGTGTGTGTGTGTGTGTGTGTCAGGAATAATTACAGAGACTGTGTGTGTGTGTGCGTGTGTGTGTGCGTGTGTGTGTGTGTGTGTGTATGTGTGTGTGTGCGTGTGTGCCTAGAAGCGCTGGTGTGTGTGTGTGCATGTGTGTTAGCTGTAATTACAGTGCTGTATGGCTGTATGGTGATCATGTGTCAGAAGGGCGAGGCATGGAGTAATTACTGTGTAGGCAACCCACACAGTGATACAACCCGTCCGCTTGCGCTGTGTCAGTGTTAGAGAAGCATTTCGTATTTAACATCTTTTGTCTGCTAAAGAGTGAACGAGAGAGAGAAAAGGCAAGTAGGCAAAGAATGTGTTCAATGAGCCGCTAATAGTTCAGACAAAACATACTCATACATACACAAATAGAAAGAAATTATTCCTAATTATTTACATTTATAATTATTTATTTATAATAAGCATGTGATTCCATAGTTGACCAAGACAAATAATAAAGATGTACGTGTTGGAAACTTAGTGTCAGAATAAAGTATGGTTTTTGCAGCTATTTGTTCTTTCCCTCAATCCCATACCGGTCTTCAGAATAGTTCTCAACAATCAGAATATTTGTTTTAATATGCAGTGTTACAAACAGGTTTAGCAGTCATAGCTTATCTGACCATTTAATTCATCCATTCTTCTTTAGTAACACTTCATCCAGGTCAGGGTCGCTGACCCTGGCTATGAGGTGGGAATACAACTCAGACGGGAAGCCAGTCTAGCACAGGGCATCATGAGCACACATATTCGCACCTAGGACAATTTAAGAAAGCCAGTCCACCTACTGACATGTTTTTGGAAGGTGGAAGGAAACTGAAGAACCCAGAGAGAACATGTGAAATTCCACATAGGCATTAATTTGAGCTAGAGCCAGGAATGCTGGTGAGGCAAAAATGTTACCTGCTATACCACCAAGTCACCCTCTCGCCTTTCATTTGTAAGAAATCTAGCAAAATTTCTCTTCATCATAATTGCAACAAACTCCTTGAGGGACTGATTTATTTGCATTTTAATTGTTCCACATACTGTTTAATTAAGAGTTAACATTCTGGCATTTTGCATGATGAAACCCAGAGATGGATGTTTGCAAGACGAACACCGTGCTGATCCTCATTTTCATTGTTACAATTTGTTGGTCATCATAAAACTTTGAATTGTTGCTATTGTTTGTACCATTAGTGTTAGTGCAATGGATGAGCTAATCTTTTAATGAGCCACCAATCCCAAAACTCTCAGCACTCTGCTAGACCCTGATAAAATGATGATGTTAATGATGATAGGCAATGATGGATTTATTACCAGGCAGATTGGCCCCACTGGGCCTTCAGGAAGTAGTCATCTCTTCATGAAGCATCTCACAACCATTTGTTTCCCGTTAGAAGGAAGCGTTAGTGTTTGTGGCTCCCTAGAGGACGACACTATTTATAGCTCCCTAAGGTGAGGTTAAAAAATAACCCATTGATTTAAATGTTGAATTAAGAGCCACAGTTTATTTTCTGCCCTAGTCTTGGCTTTGACAAATGATCAAAAGAAACCCAAGTAAACGCAAAAAGACCCAAACCCATACCATTGTTGTATGTTTAGTAAGGTATTTTATTTGTATTTTAATACATTTAAGGCACTTACATTATGTCCATTTTATTTGTATAGTTGTTTTATCAGTAGGCCTTGCCACAAAGCAGCTTCACAGATATCTGGATGTATATTTACAGACATATTCTACTCCTAATGAGCAAGCCAGCTCCAAGGTGAATAAAGCTCCAAGAGATGGCATGAGGAAGAAACCCTGAGAGGAACCAGACTCTAAAGGGAACCCATCTTCTTCTGGATGACACCTGATTGTGTGATTATAAATTTTTACTCTTTACAATTATATACTATAAGATCAAACAGTACACTTTAAAGCATGTTCAGTACATTATGGAGCTGGACAATCTTTATTGTAGGACCATCCACTGTATGTCTTAAATTATAATGTTATCTAGTATAATTGATAAAGTTTAATATCCAAAGACAGTAAATCTTTGCTGGATAACACATTAGATAGATATGTGCAGTGTGTGTTTTGATAGTTTGAACCAACATTTACTGTGTGTGCATTTCAGGCCTTAATTCAAGGACATGTTACAATTCCTTCTTTCTCCTTCTTCCTTGCACACCCTCCTTAACTGGTCCACCAGGGGCCAATTATCTCATTTAGCATGCCCAGTCAAATTCCTGATCCTCTCTTTGTAGCACTAACAAGAGAGAGAGGAAGAAAAGGATGGACAGCATTTTGTGGAAGCAAAATCTTATCACAGTGTTCGCAAACATCACCTCATCACAGTCTTTCAGGCCTCGTTCCATACTTATTTATTTATGGACTTTTAAAATAATACTAAAAGAGACTAATGTATTTATAACAAATTGCATATGTTATTCATATTAACATCCAGTGTTTATGTTCTACATGTAAAAGTTATTTCATCATTTTCATCATTTGAAACTAAACTATTATATCTATTATATGTAATGTTCAGTGGTTAAGACATCAATAATATCTATATCCATAGACATTAACTATATCCACACAAAAGACTTCAAGATGCTCTGTGTACTCCTATAACATTTTACTATCATCTGCTATCATCTGATTTTTGTTAAATTTATTTTCTGCTTAGTTTTGCAGTTATGTTGATGGCCATAATTAGGATTCAAGTTAGCATTATGTATAAATGAAGGGGAATTAATAATCCCCAAAACGGTTGAGCAGCTTGTTAATATGTAATATCCATGTACTGCTATTGATAATGCAATATTGTAGATGATACTGGTACATACAAGCAGGAAGAAAAGAGAATGAAATAGCTGCAGAGGATATGTAGTGTTGAATGTGTCATTACCATCAAGGAAACTAGAATGTTATTTTTGCTTGTTTGCCTGCTTGTTTGAATAAAACTTTTAAATTCACAGTCTGGTTCTGTGATTGCTCTTGGGTTAATGTATATCTAGAAATTGTGACCCGCTGTTATAAAGGTAGCTTAAATAAACTTAACTAATTAGCAAAGTAAACAACATCAATAACACACACTCCATTAATTACTGGAGTTGGTTTGAGGTCACCCAACTCCATAAGAAATGAGTCTTGAAGTGTGTGTGTGTGTGTGTGTGTGTGTGTGTGTGTGTGTGTGTGTGTTTTATTTTGTTTATTTGAATGAATTTGTAATTTTATTCTGTTATTGAGGGACCAAATACAATGTTCTGAGTCACATAGCTTTTAATTCATCTCATTCATTAGGACATTTAGTACAGAGCAGTAACTTCTGGTAAACTGCACTGCTCCATTTTACAAGAATAAAATGCTAAGGGTGCTATTTTAATAGTGAAAAATATTGCAAATTTTATGACCTCTAGCACAGGCAATAATTTGCCAAATAACCATGTAATGTTAAAAAAGGGGAGTTGTGGTTAATTGTGCTGCTTTGATTTTTTGTTTCTTTTAATATTTATTTATTTTATTTGTTATTTTTAAGAACTGAACTCCTGGCTACACACAGTATAATATTTTAGTGCTATGTTTAGACTTCTATGTATCGCTAAGTATATTCTATCTATAGCTAAGTGATGATAATATTTGGATGACTGATATACCTGACAAGGAAGGTATCTTTTGTGTGTGTTTTCATGAGTGTTCACTCTCATGTTTTCGCACATTTGGAAATAGTGCTTACATTGGCTAATTGCTTGTCTTTATGATGGAAGCAAATTAGCATTTCGTACCCATTTATTATTTGTTATGGATAAAATAATTCAGATTGTTGTGTCTAGTTCATAGTTGAGTGAAGTAGCCTATGTAGGCTGAAGTGGGGTGACATAAATAGCAGTCATTCATAAAACAAGGAATTTGTTGTTGTGAGAAACAGTTGTGAGAAGTTACAAGAAATTGACCAGCACTTCCTTTGAAGCACTGGGGACTCATCTGGTGTGATTTCTCCTGCCTTGTGCCCAGTGTTACCAGGATTGGCTCTGGATCCACTGCAACCCTTCTCAGGATAAAGAGGTTACTGAAGATGAATTACCAGCATTTTTAAACCTTATGAAATATACCAGGCAGCAAATGTAAACACAATTTTAAACCAGCTGCACAAGCAGATTCAGTTTGTCTCATCTCCTGTTAGACCGCTGCATTCAATGTATGTGTCAGCATAGACACATTAATTTCTAACCAATGAGACAGCAGCTTGGTGAGCAGAGTGAAGAATTATCCATAAACCCAACCAAGTTACAATTATAACATTGTATTATACCACTAAGATATTACCTTTGCACAATGCATCCAAAAATTCTTTCCTATAGGTTAATGGCCGAAGCTAATTTGTCAAATAGTCCCAACATATTAATTTATTGGCTGGTTAATGCAAGTTTGTTGGCATTTTGTACAATGTTTAAAGCAGATTATCTAAATAAAGCATTAACCAACTATTACTCAAAGAGCATCACTTTGTACATAGAAGAAACAAACTATACTATATATATTTGCATACTTAACAGTACAATTGCCTAGCATAGTTCTAATCATTTCTGGAGAAGGAAATGCGATTATTCCAAAAGAGAAAGCGGGTTCAATTACACTATGCTATATGTGGTTGTGCCATCATTGTGAATCAAACTGGTGATCTGATATGCTGTACCACTTTGGAGTAAAGTAAATTATACAGGTTTGTGGCAAATTCTTGATGCACAGGTTTGGAAGAGGAAACCTTTTTTGTTTGGTTTGGTTTTCTTTTGTTATTTATTTGCTGACCAAAGTGTTTTGTTGAGAGTGTGACTATTTACCCAGCTCTAATGTAGGTTAGTTTATTGCCAGAAAATCTAGACATAAGTATGCAAAATAAACCATGGAGATGATTATACAATAGTACAATGTATACTGTAGGACTGTAGGGTTGATATAATAAGTAAGGAAAAGTAAGAAAAGTTACTATCTACAAATTGAAAATGGTGAGTCAGGACAGGTCCATTACCTTAACTCCAACATTTTCTAGGCTATCTAGATGAATATTAAGCCCCAGTAAGGTCAAGCAACAGAAGAGACACAACCTTGATCGGAGGTTAAAGTAGTAAGTAGTAAGTCATTTACCACTTTAACCAGTGCTGTCTATGAACTTTAATGAGTCCTTAATCCTGACTAATAGAGTTCATGAATGGTATTCTTATGGCCTAACCAATAATTAGGCTGCTCTAGAAGAAGGAATTGCTTTTCTTCAAACTTTGCACATGCAAACAGAAAAGACAACGCACATTATTCACAAGCTCTCACATAAGACTGTCATGAACCGCTCCTTACTCATGCACAGCATGCTGTGAAATCTCGGCAATGTGCGCAGTGCGCTCTTCATCTCCGTCGCAGGAGCATGCACTTCAGCATATTAACGGAGAACACCCCAACCACATGGACTACAGTTCCCATCAGCACCTGCTCCCAGACACAAGGACTGTCAAGGGAGGACAGGTGCATCTCATTCCATGAAATGATTAAGCCATGTTTAAAAGGACTGCCTCATACGCTTCCAGATTGCGAAGCATTGAACTTACCCCCGTCTAGTCTGCCGAGCGCTTATATTCCCAAGTCCAAGTCCAAGTCCGTGCCAGAATCCAAAACAGCCCTGGGGGCAAAACCTTCACCAGAGCCTGTGACAAAGACTATGCCTGAACCCAAGTCTGGATCACTACAAGGGTCAGAAGCAACTCTCACTACAGTCTCTCTCCCAGAGCTCACTCCTGTTCCAGTCAAAGTCGCTCTCACGGAGCCCACTCCTGTTCCTGTTCACTCTTCACCAAAGTATGTGACTAAGACTATGCCTGAACCCAAGTCTGGATCGCCACAAGGGTCATAAGCAACACTCGTCACAGTCACTCTCCCAGAGCTCTCTCCTGTTCCAGCCAAAGTCGCTCTCACGGAGCTTCTTCCTGTTCAAGTCACCGGGCCAGAGCCAGAGCCCTCTTCAGTCATGATCAAAGAGATTGCTCACTTCATGGCCACAGAGACTGTTCATTTCATGGCTACAGAGACTGTTCACTTCATGGTAATAAAGACTGCTCACATCACGGTCAAGGAGACTGCTCGCGTCAAGGTCAAGGAGACTGTTCATCAACACGTCTCAGCACCTGTTCCAGTGCAAGTCTCAGCGCCTGTTCCCATACTTGTCACAGAGCCTGTTCACGTACAAGTACAAGTCACAGAGTTTGTTCCCGTACACGTCTCAGAGCCTGCTCTAGTACAAGTACAGGTCACAGTGACTTTTCCCGCTGAGGTCACAGAGACTGTTCCTGCCGATGTCACAGAGACTGTTCCCGCTGAGGTCACAGAGACTGTTCCTGCCGATGTCACAGAGACTGTTCCCGCTGAGGTCACAGAGACTGTTCCTGCCGAGGTCACAGAGATTGCTTCCCACCGAGGTCACAGAGACTGTTCCTCAAAACGTCAAAGAGACTGTAAAAGTCATGGCACCCACTCCTGTTCAAGTTCCTGCCGCAGCTCAAATCTCAGCGCAACTCTCCGAATCTGCTCCTGTTCCCGTGCAACTCACTGAGCCTGCTCCTGTCCCAGGTTGCCCAGCCAAGCCTGCTTCTTTGCCCAAGTTCCTGCCTGAGGTTCTACTCATACGCTTCATAAGCTTCCAGATTGCGAAGCATTGAACTTACCCCATCTAGTCTGCCGAGCGCTTATATTCCCGTGTTTGTTTTCTGTGTTTGACTCTGCTTGTGTTTAATTACTTCTGCTATTCTGGATTATCTGCGTTGTTCTGTTTGACGATCACTTGACCCTCTTTATGTACCTTGGATTACTCTACTGCCTGTCGTTTATGTACCTCTGCTTGTTGTGTTTTAAATAAACACTGTACAGCTTTCACTTCCATGTCCCGATCCTGCATTTATGTCACACCATGCCTCGACGGTGTGAATGTCATGACCAAGAGACCAAGACTATATTTAGTTTAGACAGTGCCCAAGACCGAAGCAAAACGTAAGATGTTTTCTCACTACAGCCCTTGTATAATAATTACAACTATACTTCAAATATTGGAGAGATGGAAGACAATGACCAAAATGTAATTAATTCATACCAAAGGTAAGCAATTCAAAATTGCAGTTATCAGGCCACATATTAATGAACATATGCAATCTGTGCAAACAGGCTAACTAGATTGCAACCTTTCTTTTATTAATTCTAAAAATCTAAAAATCTTAAATTAACCATCTAAAGCCCTATATTAATATTTCTAGAACATGCTTCTCTCATCTTTGAAATATTGGCAAGATAAGGAACATACGTGATGTAAAGAAGTCACCTCATGCATTTATATCCACTAAATTAGATTACAGTAATGCACTCCCAGCTGGCATCCCCACTGAATCCATCAAGAAACACCAATTAGTCCAAAATGCTGCAGCCTGGCTTCTAACATGAAATGGGTTGCATAGAGACTATAAAATTGTGGTAGAAAGTTGCTGGTGTCTCAGGGACCCCCATGACTATGCTCCCTGGCTCACTTGTTTTATTTTAGCAGCACTAATTAGGCATGCCTGAGCACTGGCAATATTCTTGCATTCAGATCATCTGTTTTATGCAAATGTTACCCAACTATAATATACAGTTTTGCTGCACATTTCTTTTATCTCATCATACTCCATTCACTGGTTACCTATCCTGAAGTCCACATGTTCTTGATCCTATCCAGATCCTACATCAATGAGCAACTACTGTCTATAATCAACATCCACCTAGATGTTAAACCTACAGATTCAATTCTGATGATACCAGTCATTATCCTTATGGATGTTCATATCCATACATTTTAATTAAAAAAAACTAAACTGACATAACTTATTGATTCTACTCAGGATTTCTTATTCCTTAGTTTCATCACTGGGTGATTTTATTTGCTGAACCACTGATGTCTGTGAAGCTGAATAGTACATTGACCGCACAGAAAAAAGGCTTATGAAAAAAGTATTTGTACAGTAAAAAGTAAATAAAAAATTAAATTATTTTCTATTTTAATCTTTTATGTAGACATGCAATGCTCATTTTCTCATACTCACATACCTGTATCAGATACAAGGTGATACTATTTGGCCTAAGTCTAGTGTAGACCATCATGCTAATGAACAGATGATATAAAATGATAGCCATATGGATGCAT
>JAQQZR010000010.1:11173994-11176494 GCA_030068235.1 Notoglanidium macrostoma | reverse complement strand
TTATTTGCTGGTATTTACATCTAGATATGATATCAAACCATCCAGTTTTTCATGTGAGCTTTAGTATTGGAACATGACAAGCGGCAACTGTTTCTTGTTACCCAGGTGTTTCACATAAGATTGATTGTTTAATCATTAAGTAGCCTGGATATCTACTCTCAGATTAAGCTTTGGCTATTACCTGTGAATAATGCATTTGTAGTTAAGAAGGATAAACCAACATGAAGCCTAGAGAGCTGTCTATGGGAGAAAAGCATGCCATTCTCAAGCAGAGAAAAGGGGGAAAAAGCATCAATGGTTTGTTTCAAAAACATTGGGCAGAGCCAATACCACAATATGGAATGTCCTGAAAAAGAAGGAAACCACTGGTGTTCTGAGCAACAGGTATTAAACCTGTCATCCAAGGAAAACTACAACTGATGACAGACAAATGGTGAGAGCAGTAAAGAAAAAAAAACAGTCCATAACATCATGAACAACCTCAAAATAGCAGCGGTGGAAATATCACAGTCCAGTGTTCAAAGGAGACTTAGAGAACATAGATGCCATACTGCAAGATTCAAACCACTCATCAGCAGTAAAAATCAGAAAGCTGGATTAGAATTTGCAAAAAAGTACAGAGACGAACCACAACAGCTCTGGAACAAAGTTCTATGGACTGATGATACAAATTTTAACCTATATGCAAGTGATGGCCAAAGTATGGAAAAAGACAGGATCTGCTCATGATCCTAAGCATACAAGCTCATCTGTGAAGCATGGTGGAGGTCGTGTCATGGCTTGGGCTGGCATGGCAGCTCAAAAAGATGTTAGCCATGTCTGTAACAAACAATAACAGAGCAAATTATTATTTTGTGATGAATAGACAAAGAGCTGATAGTATACAGTACTATGTTAGTTTCTAATGTATGGTATGTGAATCATTCTCCATTAGCTCCCTATTAGGGTCCCTGCTGTTTTACAGAAGGGGAAACACAACTCCAGAAACACAGCAAGCTGTTGTGGGAACACAGCAGGAAGCATGCACTTATACAGCTGTGTATCTCAGAGATCAAACGAGACCCATCCAGAAAGCCATGTTCTGTATTTTCTTGCTTTGATTTCTTTTTTTGTGCTATCAATAACATGTAGGCCCAGGTACACTAGTTTACTAATGTCCACCCAACAACACAATGCCTTTTACAACACAGATGAACCATTAAAAACATTTTTAAAAATTTGTGCTTTAATATTGTTGTAACAGGGTATGTTTTTTTGTAAACCACATTTCATCAGCCTGACCCTTACCCTGTAAGACCAAGAATCTCTCAGGAAGCTGCAGATGCACAGTGTCAATGTCGTGTCTTTAGAGGTTGAAAGTTCACAGTGATCTCAAAGTTGTTCCATATTCATACTTATTCTATTATCATAGCTTCTTGTGATAACAAATATATTAATACAATGTTAAACTTAAAAGACCAAAATAATAAGATACCAAAAAGGTTGAAAATGGCAGTTATTGGAGAATTTTTTCTAACCATTATATTAACGTTTATTGTTTGGCCAGTTTTGCTTATTGTGACAATTTAAAAAAAATCTTAAATTCCTGACATACTAAATTAAATATTTTTTCTTCTTTTTTTATCCTATGAGTCTCTGCCGTCAGACATACTTGTTCCTTCTGCTTACTTTATACCTTTTACTTTGTACTTTATACCTTATTTGCATTGTCACTCCTTTTTGCCATACACAAACAGTATTTTGCCATAAATAAAATTTTTTTCCGAAGTATTTTCTGTTCTTTCTTCTTTCCTTTTTAATCATTATTAGAATATGTACCTTATTAACAATATTTCTTGGCAGTATCTGTGTTTGCTGCCTGTTTTCTGCCTGACTGTATGTTACATGTATACTCAGCAAGACAAAAAGTCTGAAGCATCTGTTTAATAAAAAAGATCATGATGGTGATCCTTAGTCTTCTTTGTTAATAAGATATTATGAGACAGCCAGTTAAAATAAATGCAATTATTGTAACTAAGAGACATAAGCAATAGTGTTTTGTCATTAAAAGATATGTACATCCTCCTAGCTCATATGTTTGAGCCCCAGGACTGGGAAACACCAGTTATTTGGCTCAAAGGGGTTAGAAACCATTGGTTAGTGGTTTCTTCATGGTTCTTCGGTGGTTTCTTCAACAAACATTTTCCAGTTTGAGAAAGGTAGTGGTGGATTAGGTGATACTCTAAATGTCACCAGGAGAGGAAGTTTTCATCCTTAATCATCCATTAAAACTTATGAATTGATTAAAATATCTGGTGAATAGTTGCCAGTGAGTTGTTGTTGATTTTATATCCCATATTAAACTTTTCAGTAGTAAAATTATTAAAAGCTTGTGAATCAAAATGTCTCATCTTCATGTATGTACATGAAGAACAAATCCAATGTAGTCCATGCATATGATGAAAGTTTTAGTCATTAAACTAAGCAGAGGCCTAACGGGGGGGGGGGGGGGGGGGGGGGG
>JAQQZR010000010.1:11152372-11165567 GCA_030068235.1 Notoglanidium macrostoma | reverse complement strand
GTGTGTGTGTGTGTGTGTGTGTGAGTGAGAGAGAGAGAGAGAGAGAGAGAGAGAGAGAGAGAGAGAGAGAGAGAGAGCGATGTCACAAGGAACCTGTCAGTTAAGCATAGGCAGAGTTCCTAACGGTATCCTTACATCTGTGGCTTCCTTCCTCCTCAGTATCAACTGAAGAAGACAAAGACAAAATGCCATAAATTTTCATTCTTTATCTCACAGAGCTTCTGTGAACTCTGGTACTTAAAGCTGTAATAAAGTAATCTCCAAAACTAGATGCGAGTTTACATATATTATATATATATATATATATATATTTATATATATATATATAATGTGTGTGTATATTGTGTGAAACTAATTGAAAGTGGTTGAAAGTGTCAAAAAAGTGTGTCCTTTTCCACACTGCATTTATTTTAATATATTATTTCATTACCATTTCCTTTCCCATATACTGTCTTCATTTTATCTATAGTTAGATTTGTTACAAGGCTTAATGCACTTTCTCACGCTCACACTGCCATGAGGCATTTCTGAATCGCTCCCTTCTTAACACACGACTGCCTTCTATGTGATGTGCATACCCTTATTGTAACTCATGCTTCCTCTGTTACAAGAGCAGTGGATAGCCTGTTTGTAATGTTGTGTAAACGCTCCATTGGCAGCACTGTAGCCATGTGTCTGTGGGAGCAATTATATCGCTATGATTCAGCTTCTCTTGGTCAATTTCCTGGATACAGTTAGCACCACCTGTTTCCAGCACAGTCACCTGGGTGTCTGACATCGGTGCTCATGGGAATGGCATGAGGTATGAGATCGGGGGGATGGAGAAAGAAGGGTAAGCTTTGCTTAGTCAGCGAAACATCACAGACAATAACAGTACAGTCAGTTACGTTTAGTTATGGAGCCTCGTGGCTGAGAGGGTGCAGATTGTTTTCCACCTGGGTACAATCAGAAATCTTGACTTCAGCATTATGAACTAGAATGGGGCTGTCAGCTGACAGATCACAGTCCGGATATGGAGTCAGCAGAAAAAAATAGAGTTGCCGAACTGATAAAGGTCTACGTTTTAGAGACTCTAGTTTTGTAAACATGAAACCAGCTCATCTACTGTAGCAGATTCTGTGTTGTGGCTTATCCAATCACCTGTATTTATGTAAAACATTTAGCTGATGGCAGTCCATCAGACCAGACATTTTGCAGCGTTGATCTCCAGAGATTAGCTACAGGGCAAAGCAGATTCAGAAAAGGGAGCATTTTGACAGATGTTTTATTTTATTCACCCTCTCCTGTTCTCTCTCTCACTTTCTCAGAAACTGAAAACAGAATGAAATTTGTGTTTATTAAAATCTATAGCAAAACATATTCAAAACTTAAACACATCAAATTGTTATTTATGGCCATGAACTAATCATTAATAGGTGGCTGATGTTGCCATTCAGTCACTTACGCAAACCTTTACACATTTAATTTGAAAACCCATACTCTAATAAATTTATCAGTATAACAACTAAGACTGAGGAAAGTGGGGCAGAAAAAGGACAAATATAAGTAAAGGTGAAAAGAATTAGGGAGTCCTCAGTTTGTGTATCTGTGTTTGGTTCTCTTGGGCCATCGCTCTCTCTGATTCCTCTGAACCCCCCACACACATACACACACAAACATTATCATTAGCTGTGTCATTGTCTAATTTTTGCATATCTGCTGAACAAGTCAGTCATTGTTGTTAGACAGTACTCACAGCAGAGGAAATTTTCACACCCTGAGACTGATTCCACCACAGCCATGAAAACACACCATGAAAACACACCACAGCCATCAAAACACACTACAGCCATCAAAACACACCATGAAACAACACTACAGCCATGAAAACACACCACAGCCATGAAAACACACCACAGCCATGAAAACACACCATGAAACAACACCACAGTCATGAAAACACACCATGAAAACACACCACAGCCATGAAAACACACCATGAAACAACACCACAGCCATGAAAACACACCATGAAACAACACCACAGCCATGAAAACACACCACAGTTATGAAAACACACTATGTTGTCTGGTCTTGAGAGTAACACTACTTTCCTCTAAATTATTTTAAAATGGATATATCTCTTAACATGTTTAATAAGCAAATTTGGTCCAGAGGAATTGTGCCTCAATAAGTTTAATCAATTGATAATTGGAATGGTACTGGAGGGAAAAGTCCTTCAAGAGACCACTGTGTCTGTTACTTCACCGGGGTAAAACAAAGTAAAAGTACCACAAAACTTCACAGTTTATTTTTCCCGCTATGCTTGCTATTTGTGGCCAAGAATCTGTTTTCTTTGCTGCAAACCTAGTAATAATATCAGCGGATTTTCTGAATCTATGAAAACCTAGATTTCATCTTATTTACAAAAAGACCACAGATTAAAGACACCTTTAATAATTCTGATAAAAGAAGAAATCAATCAAAATTCAACAAAAAACACACATTCAAATATTCTCTATTCTAAACAGTTCAGGCCACTTCTCCACTTCACCCTCTGATAGTCCTGTTTAATATTTTTGTTCTGCCTTGCTGAAAAAATCTGCGATGTAATTTTTTGCCGATATTTGGAGAGACTCAGTCTTGCATTGCTCCTCCTCTGTCTTGTGCTCCTATTCCCTCACTGCCTCCACCCCCAGGCGAGCTTGAGCCATGTGGCCGACTGGCTGGTGATCAGAGGGGCAGCTGCTATGTTTGATCTACATGCTCACTGCTCCACACGACATCCATGGTGCAGAGAGGGGATGTCAAATAAAGCTCCTTCATTTCCTTTAATTTTCATCTCTTCTTCATGAGCTCTTTCTTTGGTCCATTTACTTGCTCTTGTATTTAGTCTAGTTTGCTTCTTCTCATGACTAGACTTTCCTCCTTTATACACTTTTCCTTGGATGTGAGGCCTAAGCTTGATTAGGTCAATAAGATGCTTAATTGAGTCTAAATGCTGTACTTGTTGTAGCTAATTTGATATTCTATAGTCTTTCACATTTGGCCTCAGATGCCTTGGAAAGATATGGTACTGGGAGCATGAGCATGGACCAGCCTGTGGCAGACTGGAGATATTGATTTGTGTTTCATAAAGCATGAATAGACTGGGTTAGACAGAGATCAGAACAGGGAAAGTAGGTGTTACCATTGATTGCACAGTGTCTCTTGATCAGAGTGTCTTTGTTCCTCTCTCAGACTGTAACCAAATGCGTTAATCGCTTCACATCCAAAGGTTTGTCTGCTGCTTTATAGACCCAAATGTTTGTTGAATGACTGGTGCTGTCTGTGGTTACAAGTTACATCTAATCACCTGAGCAGTGATTGTTGGTAGTAAGTGAGAATAAAGACTTTCTCAGAAATTTCCCCAAACACAGCTAACACTATGCTATAAAAATATGCACAAATATAATATGAAAAAGAATCCTGAGATCAAATGCCAAGTACTCTAGTAAAAAGGTAGATGTACTGAACTTTCGGTATAGTACACAATAAGCTGTGCTAATGAAGTAATTGCTTCAGAAGCTGTAGCAGGTGAAACCAGTTGATATAAGAAAAAAAGGAATGTTGATGGTTCTGGTTTGTGTCAGGTCATATCATACCACCCCATCACTGATTTTAACAGCATATCTGTATATAAAAGCAGGGAATAACATCATTTGTTGTTAAAGTAAAACTGGCTAGTTGGTTCTTTCAAGCGTCTTGGAGAACCTAATACAGTTCTTAATTTGTTTCTCTAACATTTAATTTTGGGGGAAACTGGAAAATTGCTCTTAGTGAGGACGCAGTCTACTGCAGTTTGTTGTAGTCGTTCTTGACCTATAACAAACATGGGGTAGTTTTGCCATCTCACATCTTCGAAGTTCTTGGTCCAAGCCTGAGCTCTGATTCCTGTCAGTGTGGAATCTCCTTCTCTAAATTGCCTGTAGGTGCTATTAAAGGACTAGCGTTCCATCCAGGTAGTTTTGTGCCAAGTTTTTTCCAACACGGGCTCTGTATCCATGAAAACATTGACCAGGATAAAGTGGTTACTGAAGATGAATGAATGTTCCTCCTGGGATGTGTTACAGACAGCAGCAATAGACCCCAGGACATCAATCAGGAAATAGCAAATATTTATAATTTATATAGGAGCTTGTGTCCTGGGAATCTGATAAGTGACCTCCCCCCACCCCCACCCCCTGGAATGCCCACCATAAATTGGTGGCCTTTATTCTGGCTCAGAGCAGCTCTTCATGAAACCCACCAGTCTGTTCTAGGGTTCGGCTTTTTCTCTGTCATGAAAAAGTGAAAGCAAATGGTTGGCCTTACATTTATGATGGATTAGAAATATTAACATTTACATTAATTAAATATTAGCCTGTTAGATATTATTTGAATTGCTTCCAAGCAGCATACAAATTGACCAAAGGGCTTTATAATTTTACACATTAAATTGTTTGTGTTTTTTGCCTTAAAGCCAATGCAGGATTGAGATAGTTACTATAATCTATTTTTTGGACCCAATGATGGGTTCCACCAAATCCACCAATTGCAAATCCAGATTAATTGAACAGGTTTTAAGATTGAGTTTAGGATTTTTTTCCACCTCTTTTAAAGTGTAGATAATTATACATACCACTAATTTCAGTTACTGACAATAGAGGCTCTAATGCCCATTCTCAGTGCTCATCCTAACGTGTAGATATGCTGTATATTGTTGATATGCACATCAGCTACACCTGAAATCTTTTTATTCAGTGACCAGTAAGGAGTAATGAAAAGAAAACTTCAGTGCAAACCCATACTGCTGTAAGCTTTATTCTATTACTTTCGGTAGAAGGATGTGCTGATGGTGATGGGTGGGGACATCACAGAACTCTGAAGTGTTGCAGTTCCCATCATGCTTTTCTCCATTGCCATTACTGCCCCTCTGCTGTGAAACCGCAACAGGAAACGGCAATATAATGGTCAATACTGTGAAGGTGCCGGGCTGAGTCTGGGTAGGGCTTTTTGTGACCACAGAAACTCTTCCAGACCTTAGTAATGAACAAATTGAGGCTGCAGTAAACCTAAAGGGAACTGTCCCCAAGTGGAACCCACAGAACTTCATCAGTGTGGTTAATGAGGTTGACATGTAAATGGTGCCTGAGACCCTTTTTTCCTCTTCCAGCAGGCCTGCTTTGTGAGCCTAACATTCACTGGTTGTTAATTTATTTATCTAACGACACTTTTCTGCATGAGGCCTTGTGAATAAGCATACCTATTTTGTAGGATGTTTTTCTGGGTTATTCTTCAGAAGCCTCAGTTGGATGTGAGTCTGAGTATACTGGAGGTGATTCGGACATGCGAATGGAGGAATCATCAAGGTCACGTGTGTGCTCAGGCCCAGGCCTTTCTATTTCATTAATTTATTTTTGTAACTTTTTGAAGTTTTTATTGAGCATTTTTGTTCCTGTGGGGGAAACAGCCAAGTGGCTACACCACATGTAGTGTCCTAGATTTCCAACCTTCCAAAATGGTGGTAAAACCTTTGCTTGCCACCAAATGTATAAGTATCATAGAGGATGAGGCATGTACAAGCAAGAAGTTTAGCTTGATTCCTGCTTTGCTTTTAATATTTAGGCCCATAACTCCTTGTAAATCCTTTTTTACTACACTGGAAATCTAATCTTTTTTCAGATTTGATGCTTAGGATCAGACAGAAGCATCTGTAGTTTCATTTGTATTTTTCATTGTATGTGTGCTTGAGGTCTGAGTTCTTTTTTTTGTTGTTGTTAAAGATTGTCTTATTTCTTTTACACAGCAGCTAATATACGACATTAATTACATGTAGCAGTGAATCATTACTCCTTACCCCTCATTCCCCCACCCCCCCCAGGGTGTGGTGGTACAAAAATCTATACATACATAGAAAAATAAGAACTGCACAAGTGGAAGAATAGAGAAGAGGAGGTGAAAGGACAATCAATCAATTGATCAATTAATTAATCAATCAATCAATCAATAAGGCAGGGATCCATCAGCGGGGATCTAATAAAGACTCCACTGAAAGGAGTTCTAAGTTAGTGTACAGTATAAGAAGGCATCTGCTCATATTTAACCACAACTGATCCATATTTAACCACCAGCACAGCCGAGCCAAGACTCCAAACAAAGCCACTGTTTTTGTTGCTATTGCATGGTGCTTAGTTGCCTAGTAACTTTGTGTGATGTGTCAATGGCATGAGCTTGAATTTTGCTTCTGACTACTGAAATGTAGAATGTCTACTCTAACAGAAGAAAAATTATTTCATACATGTCAATATTTGAATTATTGTCAGCCTCACTGCTGTGTCCACAGTACACCATATAAAGACAGTGTACTTGAAGTATTCCCATTCATTTTATATGGATCAAGCATACATGCTGTATTTTAGAAATTTCCAACCAATTCACTGTTTGGCAGATTTTGTCAGTATGTCATCAGGACATGTTACAGATTCAGAAACATTTTTCTAATATATAGATAATAAGATATATACATGTATATAAATAAATGACATACATATCTTATAATAAGATATTAAAGAAATGAAATTTCTTTAGTAAATTTACTCACTCAGCTGGCCAGCTGACAATATATGTTTTTATATAATTGCACTTATACAATGAATCTTACAAAGAAAAACACACCTTGTTTTTTTTGGACACATCATATATCTCTCTAGTCCTCCCATTTCTGCATCCTGTGAAAGGTTTTGGCTGCTACACTTTCACATATTAGTTCACATATTTCCTGTTTGTTGCTTATTTTCAGAATATTAAAATAAACTAAATGTAACCACTAAAGTACTATTAAACAGAATAATAAAATCAGATATAGTATAAACTATAAAGAGGAAAAACATCACGACCACAAAATAAATGTATGCATATAACTGGTGCACAGATAAAATGTGCTGCACTACAAATAAATTAAACTATATCAGATTTTAAAAGGGCAAATGGTTTTCATTTCACGTGAGTTTAACACACGTATTCCAAAGTGTCTTTGACTTGACTGCATAAAAACAATATTCATATTTACAGAAGGTATTCATGTAATCAAGGTCATATTACTTAAAAGTATTTTTATGAGAAATCTTTGCATTCTAAAGTATTACTGGAAGCCCTTACTTATGGCAATTGTACAGAGAAAATGCAATTACTTGTGCTTTGTCTGTATTGCTTTATGATACATAAAATCATTTATGACCCATCAAAGTCAGCCATTTAAGCCATGAAGAAACACAAAGTATCTTTAATTTATACATTTGAAGAGAGAATGTTTTGTATGCCCCACTATGCATGCTTTCACTTATTACAAATAGTTTAAACTCTGTGTCTCTTTGTGTGTGTGTGTGTGTGTGTGTGTGTGTGTGTGTGTGTGTGTGTGTGTGTGTGTGTGTGTGCGCGTGTGTGCACGCACTTCTGCTTCACTGAGTCTGCTCATCTGCTCATCAATTCAACATTTCACTAAATGGTGCCTGAGGCACTTCTCCGATGGGTCTGTTACCTCCCACGCATGATGCTGGCTGCACAGCACTCCGGCCACATCACAGGTTCATGACAATCTTATAGGAAAACTTTAAGTTCACCATGGCTGGACTAAATGTTTTAGGGCAAGATTTCTCCATAATCTTAGATAGGTTTCTTCACTTCCTAAAGAGTTCTACTTGGCACTCACTCTGGTAGGGAAACCCACGGTTGTAATTACATCAGGCAACTTTAAGGGTTTCCCAGAGGAACAAACCAAAGAACACCTTAGGGATCTACATTCAATCATTTTTATAAGAGTGTAGTATACCAAAGTATTCCAAAATAGGTATTTTACACATGGAAGAATAACCATTACAACATCATTGTAGAAAATAGATTACTTTATACTGTAAATGATCTATCTATCTATCTATCTATCTATCTATCGATCTATATATCGATCTACATAAAATTATGTTTAAAAAATAAGATAAAGTGCTAATATAAGATGCTTAGTTTCTGTTATAATCCATAGGGAGTTGTGGAGCTGTGACGTGAACAAGTTGAAATTCACAGTGGGACCATTACACTGCTGTGTTAAGGGACAGGCCAATAGCCTTGCCAACCCTTTCATCACTCACACTGTGGCTGCTGATAGTGCTTTTATCTTAAAGCTAAGCTGGAGGCCGCTGTGGAGTATTTATTTAAGAACTTCTAAGATCTTGGTCTGCAGTTGAGTATTTCTTCGAAGTTCACTATCAGAATTGGTCTACTTAGTTCTATTATTATTATTATTATTATTATTATTATTATTATTATTATTAGGTACACAACATTGTAAAACTAATGCTTGAGTCCCATATCTGGTTAATAGTGCTGGGTAACTATGGTGTACACTGAGTGAACTAAAATCAATGACCACACAAGATTACCAACAGTAAAGTATTAATGTGAGTAAAGCTGGTTAAAGTGTGTGTCTGTGTAATCTGCTGGCATAGAGGCAAAACACACACACACACACACACACTCACACAACTAGTGATACACTCTCTATGCAGTGATAGTGACCCAGTGTCGTGCTGTGTGTATCTGTTAGCCGGTCTAAGAGGACAGGGCAGAGTACTTTGCTCTGTCACTTCACTGAGCTGCTAACTGATATGTCAGAAAATCAATTAATTACTTTTAAGTAGCAGTTAACGGCATCCACACAATACAGCTGCATTAATTATTGAAGAGGACTAAAGCTGAGTTATTTCTTCTCCCCCTTAACTAAAAGGCCCACGGAGTGAAGGGAAATAAGAGAAACAAGAGGGAAAAGAAGAAAATAGAAGAAGAAGATGGGAGGAAGGAGGGCCACTGGGTATAATATGGGTAAACAAAAGGTCATTGGTGGCAAAAAAGCAAAGGTCCTTTCCTGGCATCAAAAATGCATGGCTTCAGAAGCTATTCTGATACTTACTGTAACTACTGATACTCTTCTCTATGAGAAAATGAATATGAGATACTGAGTATTTGACTCTGACAAAAGGTATAAACCCTGCATGCCTACTGGTTCGGGCAGCATTGATTGCCTAAGCCCCAGGAAGCTCAAGGGGTATTATTGATCCTGTGTGCCCAGCACTCTTGGCCTCAGGGTCTCCAGTCCCTGGGGGCCTGGAGAGGGGACAGACTGCCTCTGGCCAGTTTAGAAGACGACATCTTCATCTGGGACAAAATCAGTGCATGGGTAAGCCATTTTGTGTAGCACAATAACTGTATTAACAGTAGCTATGGGGATTTTCTAGAATGGTCAACCACCATTCTCCCTGCTTGAAGACTACAGTGGGATTGGCTTCTTTCCAGAACTATTGTTATGGAGTCAGTGAGATAAGCCTTACTGATGCTTCTGTCATGGAATGGCTGTTGTTTGGCAAACCTTGTGTGGCATCCCTGAATAGCCACCGACTCCAAGACGTTTTATTTACATGGCCATGCATCAGCCCTCAAGTGAGCTCTTCATTCATTTATCATCCAGCTAATTACCTATAGACCTCCAAGAATAATGTATTGTCAATTTTCTACAAACACCGAATAAAGGTTGATTTGATTCAAGTGAATGCTGAGGCTGATGGGAAAGTATATCCTATACAGGGTGAGTATAGTAGTTGTTGTGCCACGCTCTGTTGTTTCAAACAGTTTAAACAAACATTACATTTTGTCTTTTCCTCTTGCCTTGTATCCTCATGCAAACTTCATGCTGCCCTTATTTCCCAGCCATCATGCTCATGGCATGAGGACAAAAAAAGTAGTGAAAATCATTTCAGTTGCTAAATGAAATTAGCAGGTTTGAAGTGCCCCAAGGCAAAAAGCCTGCCTTGTCTCCTGTGGCCAGGGTTAGTGAGGGAATATATTAGTTATGACTGCATCCTGCCATAGCCTTCTTCAGCCTTTCTTCAGGTTTTTTTCTTCTATGTTGGAGGGTAGTGAGTAAGGAATGAGTATATAAGGGAAGAAGTAAAAAGGAATAGTCTGGAATATTTTTTGGAGAAACTCGGAAGACTCTCCTTAATCAGATTGACTCGGGCAAACAGAGATATGAACTACTTCAGTCCCTCTGGACCTCTATCTTGGGCCATGTACCTCATGAGGAAGAGGCAAAACAGCAACAGGCTCTTTGGTAATGGGAGAAATGTCCTGTTTTGCAGTCTTTTGTGTTTTTGGCCTTTCTTTGTTGCACTTGTTTCCTCAATTTTGCTGTCTTTTTCCCCTTAAATGTAATTATGCCCTACTCATTTAATTCTGCTCAATGAGAAGAATATAATTGCATTGAAGGAAATGTAATTACATTGAAGGAAAGCCTTTGGGGTTCCAGCTTTTGGACTTTTTTTTTGCCTCGCTGAAGGATTGTTGTGTTTTTAGGGCATCAAAATGTTTGGGTTTTTTGTCTTTTCTTTTTTCATGTAGTTAAGCTGCTGAAACGGATCGTTGAAACACTGGCAAGCGTGTAACCTTTCGACGCTGGTCAATATATTTTATAGCTGACAAGCGCTATTGATCTCTAGACTTAAAAGTTATCAAATGACACCAACCCAGAGCTGAAGACAGACATGCAGTGGGGTCTTAGAGCTCCTCGTCGTGCTCAAACAGTACAGAGTTTTAGGTTTGCTTTAGTTTAGTTTAGTTCATTAGTGCAGTTCATTCCACATTAATAGCAAAAGTCGTTATATTAATTTGAGAAACTTGGCAATTAGATCTAGGCTAATGAACAAGGTTTTATTTTAGTTCTGTTAATAAGAATATTTACATTCATTAACCTGATGTTGTTTCTGTATGATTAGAAATGCTGTTTACTTAGATCTTATAGATATTACAAGTGTTATTTCTGTTTACAGATTGATTCACATATTCCACGACAGTAGACAGGTGTTTTATACGGTGTCAGTTTTAACACAATGTGCCATCAGCGTGATTTTTCTCTTTAGTTAAAAAGCAGGACTGAAATTGGCTTCTTCAGAAACACACAGTATAAATAATAAAGTACAGGCCTAGCAATTTCCAAAAATAGTAAAATACAACATGGCCTTGACGTTATTTCTGAACAGAAACTGGAATTGTGTTGACACAAAAAAATGTTGCAATTATTTCTTTTTAAGCATTTCCAAAATCTTTTATAATGCTTACAATTCATAAATCGCTGATTTGTTGTCTTATTTACAATTAGAATCCGTTTCGTTCTCATGGTCTAACCTAAGCGCTATCTCAACAAAATAAATCAAATATTTTCCTATAGCTATGATATTAATGACGATTTGGAAGGGGGGAAACTATAAGGTTACAGCTTTACCATAACCTATTAAAGTGTCTCCTCTAAAGCAAATTCACAGACAGGAGAATAACTAAAGAAAATGACCTCATCTGATACCGCACACGGCTGGTATTTATGTTATAGCCTAATATTCAAGCATGACACTAATTTCCGGTTTCACTGTGCTGTCTTAAAAAACGTCTGCTCACTCAAACAGCCTTTTTTGGACGCATGTCTGCAAGTTTTAAGAGAACTGCCAGTTTGTTGCTTTGGTGGCCAGGCCTGGTCTTAAGAGCCTGTGGCCAGAATTTATAGGTATAAAAAATGTACCAGTGCGCCAAGTTTTCGGCCTGATTTAAAGTGACTGCTCTTCTCTCACCTCGCTGTAACATTTGAACATAACAGCTGGAAAAGCAATCAGCAGGCAGATTCAGAAGGGTAGAAATAATGAAGATGGGAAATTCTATGTGGAAGACATTCTTGAACATCCACATGAACTTCTGTTGGTAAGCATGTTGTGTAAAGACGCCCATGCCATCGGGAACAGAAATGGACTGAAGGCTCGCTGAAGGTCTACATGAAGAGAAAAGCGCGAACAGTCTTCTCATGCAGGTCGTTTGCTGCCCCCTTTTGGCTGCGTGATAGGGTTTAGCACAGCTCCTGTTAGAGGCAGGGTAGAAATATTAAGTCTCACCACACCAAATACAAAATCTGTAGGACATGCTTTGGAATGCTATAACTGGGTTGAATAAACTACTTAAACACACCAATCTACCTGAATAGCTTTGTTGACAGCTGTGGACCACAGTTGTTCCTAAAGGTGATGAAAAGGAAGTAAAGGCGCTTTTGTGATTCTACCTATTTTCTAACTAAAAAAAATACCAACCTTAACAACGCTGTGACGAGGGCACGCGCCGAGCCAAGGAATTCCATTGACGGTTCTGGCTGTCGCAAGTCGCTCTTTCTCGCGCACTTCGGACGTCTTCCTGATTGGGCGAGCCTACTCGAAGCAATTGTGTCTGGCCAATGGCATCAGCTCACAGGCTGCCGCACGCAAATGAGCTCTGCCGGGCTGCATTCCTGCACTGCCCAGCTCCAGTAAAAGCCAGCCCCTCGCCTGGAGATTCATTCATACGACATCAGCGGGCTGTTTGTGACCTTACAGGGACGACACATCCCTAAATCATCAAGGAGAACACGTTCCTTGGGCTGCTGAAAATAATAGCGGTCAAGACGAAAGAGAATTATTTTGTAGCCTTTTCAAAACGTGAAGAATTCACGCGGGTCGCGCGCCGGAGCGTCGCGAGCACTTTGAAATTTGCAACTTAAAAGTTTGTAAAGGACAAGTCGGTTTGCGGTGACTCATATTTAATGACGATGTGGGGACAGGCTTGGGAGTGAAAACGTTAGCTCTAATCGGAGATCTTTAAGAAGAACTGCTCTGCAACTTTCCTCAACGCTGCAAGACGCACGGACACAGCCAGGCACGCGCGCTGTCAAAACTAACAACAGACTAATCCCCATCAGCTGCACGCCGTTTTTGGAGACTCGGCTTTACACACAGCTCAAAATTAAAGCCTCATATAGGATACCAATGGTTTTCCTGTGGGACGCCAAATACGGTATGACGTTTAATTTGCGTTTTGTGACACACATTGTAGTTTCCAAGTGATGTAGCCTATTCAGTTTCCTCTGGTTGACTTAAATCGACTGTTGTCTGTGCAGTGACCGTTTCCTCATTTCACTGCCGATAACTACTCGTTTGCTTATGTAAACGTGCTTTTGCAAAGGTCTGCCTCGCGCCGAAATGAAAGTTCCCAAAAGTGCAGGCGCACCTCTCTCTCTCTCTCTCTCTCTCTCTCACACACACACACACACACACACACACACACACACACACACACACACACA
>JAQQZR010000010.1:11131912-11148587 GCA_030068235.1 Notoglanidium macrostoma | reverse complement strand
CACACACACACACACACACGTAAACAGGTCTTCTGGGAAATAGGGAGTCCCACAGGGGTATATTCACAGTCCTGATATGATTTAGCTGATAGAACCCACCTGACTTACCTGCAGCTGGCTGAAGCGCACACATGCCAGAACTTGTCACACTGAACACGTGTTAGTGCAGCCTTTTATCCTGCAATATGTGTGTGTGTGTGTGTGTGTGTGTGTGTGTGTGTGTGTGTGTGTGTGTGTGCACGTGTGTGTGTGAGTGTGAGAGAGAGAGAGAGAGTGAGAGAGAGAGTGGCGTGTATCTGATAGTTGCTGCTCTCCACATTGATGGAAACGATTTTAATGTGGGTGGCAAAAATGTAATAGAGTGTTTAAAGTAAGAGGGAGAAATGTAAACTGCACACTCACACGCACACACACACTACCTTGAAAGACCACTGATGGTGTTTGATAAGCAGTAACAAAGACTGCATCTGTCTCTCTTACTTTGCATCTATACCTCTATTTTTCTTCGTTCTCTTTGTCGTTTGTTTCCTCAGAGTCTGTGTATGGATGGACTAGTGAGTCACACGCAGTCCTCAGGCACGCACGCACTCACAGACACACTCATACAAACACACACACAGCACACAAACAGACTTTGTGTGTGGGGAGACATCCCCTTAAGGAACACTGTGCACTTCCTGGCTGTTTGGGCAGTGAGTTTCTGCTCCTCCCAGACAGAATGTCTGTCTGTCTGTCTCTTTCTCTCTCTCTTTCAAACGCTAAAACTACTGAACCACAGCGTGTGTGTGTGTGTGTGTGTGTGTGTGTATGTGCGTGTGTGTGTGTGTGGGTGTGTATAGCGTATGTCACAGACTAACAGTGAGATGTGTGTTAAGAGTTTCCACTTCTGTTATTATTATGAATTCTGCTCAGTGGTGCTCATCTGTGCTATTATGCTATGATGACATTAGATTTCACATCTAGATGCTATTATTGATGTTTATGTCTGGACTGTATCTGAGTAGCACAGTTGTTTAAAAGTTAACATCATTTATGACTACACAAGTAGACAAATTACACAAGTACACAACTACAAAAGTACACAAGTAGCTCAGTACTTCAGCACTAGATATTACTGTTTGAAGGCTCAGTGGACAAAGCCGTGCCTGTTTTCAGTGTGAGCCAGTCATAACCGCAGTAATGTTAGCTATCCTTGTTTACTGATGAAAGCATTACTTACATTTCTAATCTATTTTATTAACTTAAATACATAAGTAACATAACTTATTTGTGGATTACGACTGATTTACAACAGACTAAAGTTGGAGCAAATTTATATCTTCATGACATTAATCACTTCACTGTAATCTTGTGTGCTAGCTAATGCTAGCCATCAAGCTAACATGAGGTAACTTGAAAAGAAATTTGTAATGATTTTAAGTCATAAATGACTAAATGAATGATGAAATGAGGAGAGAGCAGCAACCCTTAACAACAACCTTCATTAGGATTTTTGTTAACAATTATACTTATTAAATATTATCCTATACTATGATATTATATATATATACTATAATAATAAATTTTTTTAATACCTAATGTAGGTTCTTAGCTTATAACGTCCAGTCTGTGACACTTTGTCTTCCTTGTGATTGAGGATAAAGTTGAGATGAATTAAGTCAAATAATTTTTTTCCTCTACATAGAAATAAATAAAACCTTCCATTTTTTTCAGAATCAGAGACACAAACTGACAGACTAAACCAGTCAAGTCCTGTCAGCCCAATTAAAGTAAATAATGCAGTTGCAACAAAATTAAAGGTCTAAGAGGAATTTAGTTTGATGAAAAGTTGCCAATTGCTTTTGTAAATGCAGTGAGTGAAGCTGGCAGAATGATTTCGACTCGAATAGGAATATTGAAGTATAATTATTATTCATCACCATGTTGGTGCATTGAGGTCATTTCTGAAAGAAGAGTTGTCAGAGAAACACGGCTGAGAATAGCACACCGAGTGCGTGTTGTCGAGCTCCAGCTCTACCCTGAGCACTCTAAGCTCTTTGTGTGCAAGTGTGTGTGTATGTGTGTGTGTGTGTGTGTATGTGGGTAGCCGAGGTAGTTTATCAGATTTTTGGGAACAGCTGGGAGTTCCTCTCAGGTCTACATGTCTGAGTAATAAACAGTGTATGTGTATGCCTGGTCAGCTGTGTACGTGTGTGTATGTGTGTATGTGGGCGGACACGGTGTCATGAGCAGCTGTGATTTTAAGGTATCGTTGGTTCTGAGTCCGAACCATCCCGGGGGTCAGTCTCATCATCACAGTGAGGAGTGACAGGACAGAGACGGAGGAGGCGTGCCACTTGTGCAAGAATTCTTTCTCTTTCTCTTTCTCTTCTTCTTTCTGTACATATCTCAGAGCAAAAGGACAACAGGGATTAATTAGCCAAATCAAACTGCGAGGAATCAACAATCATGTTACTGCTCTAATTATAGCTAATAAAGGGAATAAGAAGCTGATTTGTGTCTGATGTTTTACAGTGTGCTTTAATTTTAGTGCTTTTGGCTAATTAGTATCTAGAAGCTTAAAATTTTGTCTAACTAGTATCGTTTAAAAATTATAATTATATAAATTAATCTTTCTTGTAATTCTGTGTAATAAAGTGTGCATCCAACTGTGTGTGTGTGTGCGTGCGTGTGTGCGTGTGCATGCGTGCGTGTGTGTAATTGTGCGGATTAGTTTGAGGATGTTTTGCATTTCAGTCTGTCTGTGTATGTGTTTATGAGGAGTAAAGACAGTCTGTGTGGCTGACTGGCGCTTCTCTCATTCCTCCTCTTCTCCTTATCTCACTCATAATGTTGCACCATGTTGTCCTCTGTGTGCTTGGGGCCTGTAACATGGACATTTAGCCTGCATGTGTGTCTAAACAAGCTTTAATACAAACGTCCTGCTGATTGAGTGTGCAACTAAGGAAGAGAGGACAGACTGTGTTGAGAATCTGTACTGCAGATTTGTACATTACAATGTTCTATCTCTCTCTCTCTCTCTCTCTCTCTGTCAGGGAAGAGTTTTACCCTCACCATCACCGTATTCACTAACCCCCCTCAAGTGGCCACCTATCAGAGAGCCATCAAGATTACAGTGGACGGACCGAGGGAACCCCGCCGTAAGTTTTCAAATCTGATCCAGCAGCTTGACTAAGAAATGGAACAAATATCTTAGCAAGGTTTTATCCATCACATGTCTGTACATCTGATTTATTTTACAGGCGACGTTAATTATGTTTAGCATCACTGGGATTTAAAATGCATTTCTTGGCGAGAAATTAGTTCCGCATGTTTATGGGAGTGTCTGTATGTGGTTAGGTATGTTTTATTGTGGTTGATGGTTATCCACCAGCTTTTTATGCTAATGTGGTGGTTGGTGGTATGTTAATAGAAACAGGGTGTTGAGGTCTACAGATGATTGCGGTGTGCCTCTGTAAACCACTACTTCTACTGAGTTTATCCAGTAGCTGTAGAGAGGATAGAATAGAGGAGAAAAGCTTCAAAGAGGAAAAGTGTGAAATATGCAGTGTTAGGTTTGAATCTCTTTCATAAAAAGGCAGTTTTGTGCTTTATCAGATACTTCTGAACTAGTATCATGGTGTTGGTTTTTCACATTATTAATTATTACTATAATAATACATATACTGTAATATAGTATAAGTATTAATACTGCTAGTTTAAAATTTGTATTTTATATGATGTGGTTTATTCCTAGCTGTCTTTATTTAAATGCAATAAAATATCATTGTTCTGATAAGAATTTATCTAAAGACTGGACACCTTAAAGTCGTCTTGTCACGAATCACAGATATACTTTGTTTATTATGAGGGGCTGAAGTGTGTGTGAGTGCAGTAGTGTGTATACATGGGTTATATGAGAGAAAACCATGCCCCACCCTTGTGCTCATGGAAGCCGTAGGGCTATTCCCGCTCAGTCCGTTACTCCGGCGCCTCGCCACCATACGGAGGCTCGGCCACTGCTGGCTTCTTCTTCAAAGTCCTCGAACGGCAGCTCTGGTTTCAGGAGGACTTCCTCCTCTCATGTCCGTGTGCATGTGTCTATGAGACTACAGGCAAGTGTGTCTGATGGTTTCGCACAGCTGAGAGACTTGTCTTTTTTTGTCCTTTTATCCCCCCTCCTTCCTTTCATCGCCTGCAATCATTAATCCCTCTTGCTTCCTGCTTGTCTATGTGTGAGGTCAGGAGCAGACATTCAGACATGCATGCTTAGCCCTGAGTGGACTACGTAGAGAAAACAACACATAAACATGCTTTCACATGCAAAATGCACTTCATCAGAGCTTATACACAGAATAAAAACACACATGCACAAACATTTGCATGTACACAATATGCAGACCTTAATAGATATGCACTTCAGCTTGACACACACACACACACACACACACACACACACACACACACACACACACACACGCACGCACACAGCAAATCAGCCGTTTGAGGACACAACACTTACAAAAAAACATTTCCAAACTTTCCTTGGTTGGTTTGCAGTAATTTATTGACTAGCTGGTAACACGTGAGGAAATCATTTGTATGTATTTGACAATAAATTGAAATAGCAACGATTCTTTCCTCAAAAGCCCTCCCTTAGCAGCTGCACACACTTTCTGGATATAAACAAAGACACATTTCTATACTTCTTTCAGGATGAAACAGAGTGGTGTTTGACTAACTGTATTTAGGCTAATTAAAGATAAATCTCACACACACACATGTACAAACACACTGCTTCCTCGGCAATCAAGAAACCATCAGAAATCTAGAAAGTCCAAACGGATTAAGAATGAATTCTGTTCACCCATGCTAACAATTAAATTACTGTTTCTCTCGCACGTTGCTTCATATTCACAAAGGTCAGGCTCAACGCTTCCTCTGAGGCGGAAAGAAAAGCATTTCAGCCCATTATTTGTGGCTCCACCATAAATCCCATATTCTATATACCGGTGTATTCCGCGTGCTCGACACCTCATTCTATCTCTGCTGATATTTCCATCCCTCCTCAATTCATCCCTCCATTCCTGCCAAGTTGCTTCCTCTCCATCTAACAGAAACATTCTGTTCTGGTGCCACTACACCAGCGGGGTCGTAACTATGAGATATACAGCAGACGATAGGGTCTGGGAGTCATTATTAACGTTTGAAATGGAATCAGAGAATGAGCTGGAAAAATCAGAGGGAAAGTATGTTCTGGCACTGGGCAGTGAAGTGTCGATCGAAATGAGGATCGTTACACCCGTGTCCTGAGTTTTATGTGTATTTTCAGTCTTTGGGATGCAGGTGATCGTCGTCCTCATTCTTCCCATGTCTCTATTGGGTTGTTTTTGTGTGGGTTCAGGTCACAGACAAAAGCTGGAAGAAGCTGTAAAGCCAGGAGCGCTGGCCTTCTCCGAGCAGTTGAGGAGGAGTGCCATGAGGTGCAGTCCTCACCAGGCCTCTGCGCCCAATCCCCGGTCCACCCTGAACACGACTCCCTTTGGTAGCCCCACCCACAGCCAAATACCTGGTAAGTTACCTGATGATTTAAAAAAAATGAATGAAAAGAGCTGCATGGCGTGAAGATGTGCGTAGTGCGCACATCCTGTTGGATTGTATTTCCTGAGATTTCCTACACACACCTTACAGTTTATCTCAAACCTTCATACCTCAATACTTTTATTTTTTATTGATTTTAGTAGCTTCATAGAAGCACGAGTCTAAGAAGAAAGTATCTAGCGAACATGAAAGTGAAAGCCTCTTGAATACAGTCAAATATTTCTAGTATTTCTTATTATAAGATTGAAATAAACCGAATGTAAAATTATTAAACCTATTGAAATAATAAAAAGCACCAAAAACACCAACAGGCTAGGTATTAGGTTGGATTTACAATAATCACATGGTAAGAAATACTAGATAAATCTGCACATATTCAAGATATTTTCTCTTGCTAAAATATCATTTTTGTCTTGCAGTGAGGTCACAACCAAAGCCAGTGTTGTTTATTTCTTATAATTTACTGTTAAAGTTGTTTGATGTCTTATTTGTTCTTACCGAGTGACATGAGGGTGTGTAGTGACACACCATCGATGATACAGACATAACAAATGAAGAGAACAAGGCCACCTTTGATTTTAACTTGGATGAGCGTGCCTGAGCAGGGCACATACACACACACACACACACACACACACACACACACACACACACACACACACACACACACGCACACACACACACACACACACACGCACACACACACGCACAGCGCGACAAGACAAACATTCACACTCGAGCATGTATGCTCTCACCAACCACACACACACTAATACACCAGAGTCTTGTAAATGTAACTGAGGCCATAAAAATAATTTCCCCATTTCACTTTGGGCTGGAAAGCCCCATTTGATCCTGCTGGGTGAAAAATAGTACAGCGTGTGACTGTTTTCAATCACAGTTAATACACAAAAAGATTTCAAAGCAGTTGCACAACAGAATCCACTGTGCTGAAGGCCACGTCAACAAGCTGTTAGCATATGCTTAGTATTTATACATTAATTCTGAGTAATAGCTTACCGTGAAATGTGAGTAAGCCTTTTTTTAAACTCATTTCCCAGATGAAAACAGAAGCCAATTTCTGGGAAATGTATCTGACTATAACAGTTGGGTATTATCTTAGCATGCTAACAGTACTTCTCCTTTTTTTTTGTTCATTGTTTTGAGTATTACCTAATTGGGGTAGTTAAGCAGGAGGGCCTCTGTGAGAGATTGATTGTTACTTTCTCTTCCTCTATGAAGGAGTGTAAACAGGAGTGAGGTGTGTGTCTATGTGTATGTGCGAGAGAGGGAGAGAGAGAGATTGCATATGCATTCTTAGAGGAAGCAGACCAGGGAAAATAGGGAAGTGAGAATCCACTGACAGGAAGCAGCTGTATGAGAAAATCAGACATTTTTATTAAAACAGGCTTGTGGGAATAATTCAACATTAAGCAATATATAAACACCCAGAGATTTAGCGGGTATGAAGAACAGAGTAACCGTCACTTTAGACCAAGATATATCGAGTCAAAATATAATATCACTGAATTATTATTATTATTATTATTATTATTATTATCGTTCTAGAAAAAGTGAGAGATTAAATGAGAAGTGCAGACTGAACATGCACCATATTCAGTACATGATCAATGAGAAGGGTGGGCCAGTTGCAGATGGGTGAGCACGCAGAAAGGAATGAACGGAAAAGAGCGGGATGAAGCGAGAGCAGAGGGTTGAGAGATGGAGGGATGGCTGCTGGAAGTGCAGAGCTCTGAAACAGTGGGTTTCCTTCTGTGTGCTGCTCTCTCCTCTCTGATCCAGCCGCCAGAAATAGCAGTGGAAGCACCGCCAGCGGAAACTGTTATTAAGTCATTCAAGAGCTCTCTCTCCCTCTGTTTTCTCCCTCCTCTCTTTCTCTTTCACGCACTCTCCGCTTTCTTTTCTCTCTGCGTCCCCCCCCCCCCCCCAAAATATAGTAAATCAGTAGCAGCTGGATCCACAGGCAGGCAGGCAGGCGTGTGTGTGTTTTAGTGTATTAGAGTGTATTAGAGTGTATTAGAGTGTATTAGAGTGTTTAGAGGATCAGTCTTTTTGAGCTTTTGTGTTGTATTCATGTTTGTCAAACAATTGGAGAAGCGTGTGTGTGGAGCAGTTGTTAGTGCTTTGACAGGAAGTGACATAGCAGCAGTGAAATGTAATGAGTGTTTTTAACTGCATGAGCGGAATTTTAGGAAGTTCAGTCTGGGGTTTGCAAAGTGCTCTAAAATATTTTGATGTGTTGATAAGAATAAATAAATCGTTACGGTGTGTGTTCAATTAGAAGAGAAAATTACTTCTACATCACTTTATGAATCCTTTTGAATTCATTTGAAAATTGTTCTTAATGCAATAATCTTCAAACTCACTTCCAAACATCTCGGTTTGTTTATACATCGGCATGCTGATGGAATGCTTCATAAAATCAAAGCTGTCCATATCTAGCATTTTATACAAATGTTCTTAAAATGCCCCAAACATGTGTGTGTTACGCTTCTGCCTGCATCTAGTCTTGGGGTAAGAGTACGGGCATGTGTGCTCTCACCCATGTTCACTCCTCATCCTGCTCCGTCCACACTTCGTATCCACATGTGCGTGTATGTGGGAGTCCAGTAAAACATGAATGAGCTTTGCCTGCACCGGATGCACAAAGACGCCTCAAGCCACCCACCCAGCCATGTGTGACTCCTGGCCCATAGCAGAAGCACTGGGCCTGGGGAGGTGGAGGGAGGAGAGAGGGGGGCTTCTGGAAAAGGCCGTAGGGATTCGGGGCGAGACTTGGCATTGCGCCGCAGTCTGGCTCCACTTGAAACAGCCTGAAACGCTCGCTTTGGCCGCTGTGCATAATTTGCTTCCTCTCTGATGGCTCGCCTTCCCGTTCTGTCTGAAAGTCTGCAGGCTATCAGTGAGCATTTATTGGATGGTAGAGAGAGAGAGAGAGAGAGAGAGAGAAGGATAAAGAGGGAGGAAAATGAGAGAATGTCTCTTTCTGTCCTGTGGTGTCTTCTTTGTTGGTCGCCCTGATAGTATTGCGGGATGAAGGGAAATCCAGGTTAGAGTTAGTGGGCCATGACACATGTTTGAACAACTATTTATTTCCCAAAATACTGTGTTTCCTGGTAGTGACACATTAGCATGTAATGATATTATGCTTATTTCCAGGTGCACATAATAGCGCTCATAAATCCACTTCTAATGTAATATTGCAGCCCTGTAAACTGCTTATGGTACTGATCTGTGCATGTTAACATTCAGAGTTCAGTGTTTAAAGGTCCACTATGTAAAATTAAACCACCTTCCAGATTCACACTCCCATTTGTAAAAAAGCGAAACGTGGAATGCGCTCCCCAGAGGTTTGTCCGTTTCGGGCTACTGTAGCGCTGTAGCATGCGGTGTAGCGGCTCTGTAGAGGTGGACCCGCCCCCATGTAGGTATAAAGGGCTCATTCTGAACTAACGAAAACTCAGTAATTTGTAGTTACAGGTAATTACTAATGAAAACATAAGTATGAATATTATATTCCATTTCTGCTAACAGAGCCCCCTAAATCCTCAATAGTGGACCTTTAATGGAGGGCTGTTATTTGGCATATGTGTATTAAAGGCACTAAATTTATTATAAGGCGTATGAATACAATGTTATATGCGTGGTGGGAAATGAAAAATCTTTTTCCAGTTAGAACAGTAATAAAAATTAATTGTAGGTTAGGGATAAGAGCTTTAGTGTTCACAGCTTTAACTAATTCAAAGCTGTAATAATTTTGTATTAATAATAATAATAATAATCTTTGTGTTGAAGTTTTCTTTATCTTCTTGTTCTCAGACTCCAGGCAAATGCAGACGTCTCCTTCCTGGTCTTATGAACAGTCCTATCCTTACCTGGGTGCCATTTCTGCACCAGCTATTCACCCCACGACACCCATCTCTCCCAGCCGCAATCCATTACACTGTAAGATCTCAAATGCATCGGCATGTTACATTTGATCTCCCATCGTCTGTGCATCACTGATAGGGAATTGAGAAGGCCATGCGTGTAGAATGGAGCTTTTTAAATCAAACTTGTATACAGTCAACTCTTATTGTCAAATGACAATAAGTACATACATTCCACCAACAGCTTATTTATTAACACATTTCATCTTTAGTGTATCTGTATGGCCAAACAAATGTTGGCTTGAATATAAATATAAGAAAGAAAGAAATAATAAGGAAAAAAGCTTGATTTGTAGTCAAATAATGAAATAATAAGTATCATCAAAAGCAAGCAGGCTGTAGTTTAGCTAATAATAATAATACAAATAGTAAATAACACTGATAATTACATTTGTGCATTATAAATGTAAATATATGTCAATGTCATTGGTGCATTTGTTTACAAGAGGCGCCAATTCCTATTAACTTGTCATAACTAGACATGACTTTATTCATTGTGATAGTCTGATTTTCAGCACTTGAATACTTTTGGTCATATTAAATGCAGATTTGTTCAGAATGGAAACTTGGCTCATCTATATCCATAAATAAAGCTTTAATTAAATCTAACTTCAGTTAGGGCTGACATATTCAAGATCTAAAACCACTAGAAACCCAACTATAAATAGAGTTCACATAACTATCTGCAGGTGACATTGGAAAGTTCAGTTTTCTGATTGTGGCCCTAAACAGTTTTATTAAAAACACACTTTCACAACAGCATTGACCAAAGCAAAAGCAACTCGAATTCAGCTTCTTACTTTTTTCTCATTTCGGTTGGCTTCTTCTGAATTCTTTGTCCTTAATGGCTCAATATTACAGCACCTAAATTAGATGGATATGAGGGTAAATTGGGACGGTCCATATGTTTATGCCATGTAAATAAGGGGTTAGCTGAGAGAAGCTCATGTCCATGCAGCTGAAGCTGATTCATTATTTGTGATTAAGTCACTTCTCCTTTTGATGTTGCATGTTTTACAAATCAGACGCAGATTTGTCTGTACGTCATTCTGTGTGCTCAAATCTTCACTCATTTCGAAGCAACTTCGATGATTAAGAGTCATCGTTGTTTTTGTTGTACAGTCAACAGTGTAAACATGTTTACACGTCTTTACAACATGTGTAAAGATATGAAACAAGAAGGTCTGGACTAATGCTGCGTTCCATTTCTACTGGAAGTCGGAATTTCCAAGTTCCCAGTCAGAAATGCCAACTGGAACGCCGTCTGAAGTCCGATTTCCGACCCAGAAAGTCAGCAGATCCTCACTAACCGCGAGTTAAAAATCCAAAATGGTGGCACTGTGCCTGAACAGTAGCAAAGGCTGACAATTTATGCTGTTTATGAGCGCACATCAGATATATAACTGTCTGTTTTTGTCTCATTAATCAGTCGTACACACAACACTGTCCAAGTTTTATCTGTGGTCATATTGATACTGTGTTTTGTTGTGCTAAATACCACATAATGTGTTTTTTTGTAATGGGTAAGGGCTACCCGTAATGAGCGAACCTGGCTTCCTTCAGCTCATGAAATTAAAAAAAAAGGAATAAAAGGAAGTTGACATTTAATTTTAATACTAGTCTATGTCAGAGAAAAACATAAAGATTATCTGACATTTGCATATTACAGTCCTGTCACTGTATTATTATAATTTATAATTAAATTCAACAAGCACAATACGGTTTTCCTGGAGGCATCCATATTGGTTTTCTGACTTGTGGTTAATTCGTGACGTCATTCCCAGCTCCAAGATCCGACTTCCAAGGCAAATGGAACGCAGCATAAGTTTCCCAAAAGCAAAGCAGCCCAAAGCTCAGTGTTAAACGGTAAAGCGAGCATCACTTAGGGAAAGTTCTCTCTCTGCCAGTTAAGATGCTCTTTTACAAGAACTTTGGCAAAAATGTATAACGCACTTACACTTAAGTGAAGTTAGCTAATATAATTTTTGACTAAGGTCTGTTAAAAGTTAAAAGTTAAGGATAGTTTTCATTAACAGGAAGGTTTGGATAAACACAGTACCATGTCTACTGCACAATAGACTTCCATGTTAGAAGTAATTTAACCCAAAGCTTTTCCTCCTGCAGGTTCAGAGCTGTTCAGTGACCCACGTGTCAGTCTGGAGCGCCCTTTCTCCTCCATCCCCTCGCTGCCGGACAACCGCTTCGCCGACCCCAGGGTCCCCTACCCCACTGCAGCCTTCACCTACACTCCTACCCCTGTCACCAACGCTATAGGTATCGGCATGTCAGCCATGACCGCGCCGGCTGGCCGCTACCACACTTACTTACCCCCTCCCTACCCTGCCGGCTCCACCCAGGGCCAGAGCGGACACTTCCAGGCCAGCTCTTCACCATATCACCTCTACTACAGCAGTGCTACCGGGTCGTACCAGTTCTCCATGATGTCAGGAGGAGGTGGGGGGGAACGCTCTCCGCCCAGGATCCTGCCTCCCTGCACCAGTGCCTCGACAGGCTCGGCCCTCCTCCACCCCTCACTGCCGAATCAGAATGACATTGTTGTTGAGGCAGAGGAAAGCCACAGCAGCTCTCCAACCAGCATGTCTGCTGAGGCAGTGTGGAGACCATACTGAGCACCAGCTGTACTGAATAATGGACTGACATGTTGACCAATATGAAGTGGACAGCTGATGGAGCAGTGCATGGACTCGAATTTCCACAGCATGAGACTCGGTTTTGTTTTTCTAAAGATAATTATGGATAATTTGTTATTATTATTATTATTATTATTATTATTATTATTATTACACCAGCTCCTTCTTTTTCTAAACCAATACACTGACATGGCACTGTCATCAAACTTGAATCTGAAGAATTATATCATAGTTTAGATAAAAAATGTATATCTGTCAAAACAACAGCTTGAATGCTGGGAACTATTCATTTGTGGCAATGAATTATGAATTTCATACATGACTGCCTGTTCATTTGCAATAACAAGATGAGGTTTCCAGACCTAGTATATGTGCAGTTCTGAGATTTTGAACTATAACCTATTATTTATTATTAGAGTTAAAAGAGACACGGAGCTCTGTTACACATGCAGTCCCAGGTCTTTACCTCATCAGTCACTGCCTTTTGAGGTCGTCCTCTTACAGCGCTAACTCGTCTGTATTTCAGAAATCCACTTGATTCCTCCATAAAACAGTATAGTGTTTGGCTGTAACCCTCAGTTCTCCTACTTTTATGTAAATAGACTGTAACTACTTGTTGATATCACTGGCTGATTGACGTTGACAGTGTCTTTGACTTCCACACTTGAGAAAACTAGAAATGCTCCATAGCCTATATGTTTTTTTAGTCCTGCTTTATTTTGTGAATGTAAACCTTGTGAAGAAGCTGATTGTTTGTAGACAACGTCGTGTGGCGTCCTTCTTTCCCTTCGCTGAGCAACGGTCAGGGTCATGAGAAATCAAGGGGAAAGTGGGCAGACTCGGCCTCTCACTCTCGCAGTGTCATCTTGTGCTGATAGGACACGAATGTCCAGGCTCCTAAAATGGTGCCAACTTCTAATGCCCCTCTGCCACCCTCTGCTTCCATGTGCTATTCCTGACCCAAGAAGAATTTACACAGACAAGCAGACAAGCCCTGACCTGCCCCTGCTGTTCAACACTATCTTACAGACAAATATGCTCACTCTTTATGTTCTCCTTACTCACTAGTCTCGGCAGTTCTCTTCTTTCCACTCTGTCCCCGATTTAGGGTCAACGTCTCCCTTCTTGGCTCTGGGCCATCTTGTTTACCTCATTTCACACATTTTCTGTGATACCTGTACTTCTTGCTTTCTAGCTCCTCTACACACACACACACACACACACACAGGAGACAGATGAGGGCATGGGGCTATATAAATGCAGTCAGTGCAGTGAGACTACAGAGCATTAGCTATAACCCAGCTCCAGGATTCAGGCCAAGGTCCATAAAATATATTTAAAAATTATATAAAAAGCCGAGGGTGTCAGAGAAGCATGACACCGGCAGCCACTCACACACACATACCGATGTTTATATTTATATGTGGATATTAGTGTGTGTGTGTGTGCGCGCGCATGTTGTGTGTTACTTCAGGATCAGGTTCCCCACAATTCCACCATTTTGCTATTACCACAAAGCGAAGTCCTTTCTTGTTTAATAAACCAAAAGAAACTTTTGGGTTTTCAAAATATTTTCAGTTACTGGGGTTACAGTTAGACTTAAACATAGCAACATTAACACACATGGAAAATCTGTGTGGAGACAGTTTCACGTGTGTGTGTGTGTGTGTGTGTGTGTGTGCGTGCTTGTGTGAGAGAGAAATAGAGACAATGACAAGCAAAAATAAAAAAGACAAGGATACATTAACCATAGCCTAATTTGTAAAGGCAGCTATATATAGCACTTAAAATATTATTCAAAATAAAACTCAGTTCTCAGCCATCAGACCTCACTGATGTGAACCCACAGCACTAAAAACGTTCACGATAAAAAAGTGACACTTTAAAAAAATAGTTAGCAACCAAAGTAAAAATAAACAGGACAGCATAATGTATGAGCAACATGTCACTGCTGTTGAATCGAGCAAGTAATTGAAAAAGGACTTTCTTGCTTAAAATTCAGCTCCAATCTTCAGACATAGCGCTGATGATTCTTCGTGATCTTCCAGCCCAATCTCCATATTCTTCCACAATTTAGCCTAAACATTCCAAGACTGATTAAGAGTCAAGGTCTCTCACCTATCAATTACACACCATTCATCAAGTGGACGCTTCTTTCCCGCATCAGCACCGACAGCCAACAGAATCAATAGCCAGGGCAGTAACCTCTGCAAACTCGTCTGCCTCAACAATTCCCATCTCCTGTCATTTCAGACGGGTTCCGCTTGCAGATTTCACACTGTGATTAATCACAAATGATAATGGTAAACAGGGGGAAATTATCTGTGGTCAGAGGCAGAGCACTTACATTAATCTAAACACATGACACTGAAGGAGTGGATTTAGAGATGAGGGAAGGCATTAAAAAGAAGTTACCAAATGAGTGAAATTCATCTCCCACTTATCATGGAATTCTGAATATTAATTTCCAGCATGCAGATAACATTGGATGAGAAGCAAGGACTCTTTTTTTATGCTGCCAACTGAAAACAAGGTTTTACATATCAAACTTGTATTCTAGAGATAATGATTGAGTTAATATTTGCTATATGATAGACATGTAACATTGAGGTCAATAAGATCAGCTATTAAATAAATCAGAGAATCATAGAGAATAGAAACTACAGAGAATATATAAAATGATATATTTTTTATTTTTATGTGTTCTAATCCACTTTTTATTTTCTAATTTGACCAGTGTACAATAACAACCACAAAAGTGTGCGTGTGCATGTGACAGACTAGTGTCCCATACATGGTATGTTCACAAATCACACCCAGTGGTCCCGAGACTCCAGATCAATCACAAAACTGACCTTGTGGTTAGGCAAAGCAGTTACTGAAGATGACTGAAAAATATAATATCATATCATATCATATCATATATCATATCATATATATTCCAGTCAAGTTGCTGTGTGGGCCTTTTATCACTAAATGATATTTATACTTTTATACTTCTTTTATAATTTAAATATTTTTTACCATACGAATGCGAATGTCAGTCAAATATAAGCATATTTTAAACATTTTAATTACCAAACGTTTTCGTGTTCTAATCTGTATTTTCGGAATCTTTTATTGTGAATCAGAAGGGACTTTGCATTTGTCGGGATTTCCGCTCTTCAAAAAAAGCCCACCACCCACCGGGCGCGTTCAAGCAGCACAGCATTTACGCAGCTTCGGTGAGCGACACATTATGTGGCACTTCGAGAGAATGGGCGGATCTGAGCAGCCGCGCGTGAAGTCTGCGCAAAAGGAACGCAGCCGCAGTCGTGTAGCGCAGGTTTAGAGACTTTGACGCGCGAAATTCAGAATAGGAAAGCAAGAGGCGGCGCGCGCGCTCTCTTTTCCCGCTGACTTTAAACATTATCTAAAAAAAAAGAAGAAGAAGAAAAAATCAGCGATGACTGATCAAAGCTGTTACTCCCCGAACTTTAAGAAGCCGTGTGATGTCCTGCGCATGAGGAGAAAGCGGTCCCGGAGCGCGGTGTTGAGCCGGGGCGCTGCTGCAGCCTCCAGCGGCTCGGCGCGAGCTGATATTCGGCCTTTCTGCCCCGGAGCTCCGCTCAGCAGCCACGCGCGCGCAGGCGGCGGAGTGAAGCGCAGGAACCCGTTCGCCAACATCGAGAACACGTACAACAGCCCAAAGAAGAGGAACTGTTCAGAAAACAGCCCGGAGTGTGAGCAGGCGTGCAGCGCGGTGTGTGAGGGAGCGAGTACCCGAGAGCGACATGCTAACGCTGTACCGTCGCTAAGGGGAAAGCAGCTCGGTGCAGACACCGGTACAGAGGTAAACCGAGTCCGTGTGGACGCGCAGGTCACCTGCGTAAATCAGCAAGTGTGTGCTGTTAGCAAGCAGTTCATGAGGTGAGGTTAGAGCGCGCGCTGCTGCTTAGCATTGATGCTAACTGGCTAACAGTTAGCGCTAACATCCGCCTGAGCGCTAATTGTTTTGCTTTGTTGCAGTCGGTCAGTGAAGGTGTGGAAACTTTCATGTAGACTTTGTTCTAATTTGTTTAGCATATTTCCTTAAGTACAAGTTGCCTGGCTGATCTTTTCTTCTACTTAATAATAAACTGAGGCGGTGCTTTGTGTTTATAGTCACACTTTCTTCTGTAGAGCTGGTGCTGGTTCAGGTGCTGGTTCAGGTTCTGGTTCAGGTTCTGGTGCTGGTTCAGGTTTCAGAGTGTTTGGGAAAGTTGTAGATAATCTGAGCTCCATAATAAGTAACAGCTCTAAGATAATAAGTCATTATTCTGAGGAAATAAGTAACAGTAAATCTGTTGTGTTTAGACATTTCTGCCTAATAATAATCTTAATGTTTTAATAATAATAATAATAATAATAATAATAATGGTGGTGTGGTGGTTAGCACGGTCGCCTCACAGCAAGAAGGTCCTGGGTTCGATCCCCGGGTCACCCAGGGTGCCTTTCTGTGTGGAGTTTGCATGT
>JAQQZR010000010.1:11097020-11130297 GCA_030068235.1 Notoglanidium macrostoma | reverse complement strand
CCCAGGGTGTACCCCGCCTCTCACCCCAAGATGCTGGGATTGGCTCCAGCTTCCCCGCCACCCAGACGGATAAAGCGGTATAGATAATGGATGGATGGAATAATAATAGTTGAATATCTTTAAAGAGGAGAAAAGGTCAGTGTCTTTCTTCTTTTCATGTGAATATAATAATTCAGTAATGTGTATTATTGTTTTTCTCAGCCAGAGGAACCCCTTTCCTTTTCTGAAGATCAGGCGTTATTTGAAGACGATGTGTTTGAGGCGGACAAATCCACCCGTGTTCTGAAGGTGTGTAAAACTTGATTATTCTAACGTATTATTTATGTAAATCAGCGTATCAGAAGCCCGTGTGAGCGAGTGCACATACGCAGTGTGTTTGAATTGAATCCTCGTGTGTTTTGATGCTTGGAAGAGAAAACAGCAATCGCACCCAGATGTGGACAGAAAGGAGGCGAACAGATCTGTTGGTGTGTCTCGTACCTCGTGGTTACAGCGGACCGCTGTACAGTAGTGCTGCTGAAATGCTGTGTGTTTTTGAGATTCAAAAAGAGAAAACAAACACTGGATGCGATACACAACCTGTTTTTAAGCAAATGGTTTATACAGTTTTCTAACCATTTCTTTACCTCCAGCTCCATGTTCTGTTTGCGTTGTTCATTTAGGAGATTTCTGCATTCACTTTGCAAAGGTTTGTTTATTTTTTACACCAAAGAGTAAATTTTCAGCCACAACGGTCATGTTGACTCATTCAGGCTATGCTAAAGTATGGACTAATGGGTGTGAAAGCACCTCACGTCTTTACAGATGGTGTTCAGGCTTTGTGTCATTCAAAGCATTATTTTATTTCCATGGCTGTCGTTACACAGGATGTGACAGGGAGCAAAGCTGACCAGGATTAACACTGCTCACTACGTCCACGTGCATCCATTATTGGAGATCTTTTTTTCCTCTATTTCGGGAATTATTTTAATTTCATCCTCAAATTATTTTTGTTTCTTAATCACTCAGCATTTTCCTCCTTTTGTCACGTTGCTGTGCTCAAAAGTTTGTTGAGCATTTAATATAATGAATTCTTTTTGGATATGATGGACCTGACCTTTGTTCCCTAAAACCAGAGTCCAGGAGCTCCTGATGGTCGCAGTGAGTCCTGTCCGGAAGTGTGTCGTGAATATCCAGCGGACTGGAGCCTGAAGACCCGCGTGCTCGTCACCTCTCCTCAGACGTTCTCCTGGGCCGAGCATCCGAGAGCCCAAGAGGAAGCCCAGGGCCTGAGCTCGCACTGCAGGGCAGAGTACTGTCCTGTACCACAGAATATACAGGTGATGTTCTGGTGTAGGTCTAGTTGTAGAGCGAGCATTACACTTGTGTACGTCAGGCAGTAGATTGAGGTTTAATGCACGTCAGAGGTGTGTAGATTTGAGTGCATTTGAGAGCTCGAACCGCATCTGAGTCATGAAATGTACAACATAATAAGCAGCAGTTTGAAAGCAGACGGTGAATCAGCTTCAGATGGGCAGAAACACTCTGCCGCACACCAGTACATGTCATGTACAACGCGCCCCAGTTTACTCGTGTGATTCTGATTTATATGCAAAAGCAGTGTTTGATCTAGAATCATGTTAAAACCCAGAAAACATCATATAACCTCTAAAATGATGAAATCCACGCGTCCTAATATTTTCCCTCATTTTGTTTAGGAAGCCCACAGTGCCCCCATTCTACCCCAGAGAATTTCAAGAACTCAAGAACACATCTCTTTTTCCCCTCTAATTAAAACATCAGATGAGCCAATCGACATGTCGGTGTGTAACGTTTCACAGTTTCGCAGGTGTCACCGATATACGACCTAACCCCTGGAAGCCCCGCCCCTTTCCCTGTCTCACGTAGTGACCTTCCAGCCAGTGGTCTAGTCTCGGCTCTCTCATTTTCACAATAATCTTTTTAGTCAATTAATATGAAATAAAATCTATCAATGTCTCTCTCTCTCTCTCTCTCACTTGAAGACATGTGTATATTAACACCAGTTGATGGTATCGAGTTCCCCAGTGCAGTATTCCTCATCAGGGCTGGCTTTCCCAAAACATGTTAACACTAAACTACCTGCAGCTTGCCTTAATGCAGAGTTGTGCAACTGTGGATATTGTTATTAGTATTAGTAGTAGTGGTGTTATTTTTTATATTATTATTATTATTATTAATTCAAATTTTATATTTGGCCAGTGAGGGGGTCGTATGAGACGTTCACTGTTGGTGGAATTCATGAGGGAGGATGATGGTCCATGCCTTCATGCAGTCATATGTGGATGGGGATATAACATGTGCTGCGTGATTTACATAACAGCAAGACTTATCCCAAAGCTGTCTGTCAGTAAACTGTGATCATATAAAAGTCAAAAAGAACGCTCAACATGTAAATCTGTGTGAGCTCACATTACATATGATACTTTGAATTAAACATTTGGGAGGCCTCATCTTCTCTCTGAAATGTTTAATCTCACTGTAGATGCATGGTAAAAGGGTAGCAGGTCGTTTAAATAATAAATGTGAGTTCTGAGTGCGGGTGCTGATGAGCAGAGGTACAGCCGGGCCTCATTAAAGCTGACAATCTTGATTGTTGGAGTAACGGAAAGATAACATTTTATAACTTAATCGCTGTTGCTGAGGCTTGCTGTGGTGTGAGGTTTGGAAGATGGTGCAGATATTGACGTGCATCAGCTCATACTCTGTGTGACTTCTTTCTTTCTTCCCCAGGACCCTCGCAGCTGTGCGGAGTTGCGTTGTGCTTTCCAGCAGTGTCTGCAGTACTGGCAGCATCCTTCTCTGCCGTGGCTCTCTCTGTTCCCCAGGATCGGTGCCAAGCGCAGCTTCTCTGGCAAGAGCACACCATGGGCACAGGATGCCGCCTTACAGCAGAGTCTGCTGAGCGAATGGTGAGTGCGGGAGATGACGCTCTGTACGTGTTAAGATTGTCTTGTTTGTTAGTGTCAGACAAATACTTTGGAAGTCTTCCCAGTCCTGGTTGTAATTAATCTGTCATTGTTAAATATCTGTGAAATTCCTCTTCTCTGTGTAGTTGCTAGTGTTCATGTGTCCTGTTCTCCTTTTACAGGTCGGTGAGCTTGACATCTCTCTACAGTCTCCTTAAGGCCAAACTCTGTCCATACTTTTACCTTTGTTCTTACCAGTTCACTGTGCTGTTCAGAGCAGCAGGACTGAGTGGCACTAAAGGCATCACCGCACTGCTTTCCCCAACCACCAGGGGCCTGCGTGAAGCCATGAAAGCTGATGGTAAAAAAAAAAAACCCCACACACTTCTGTTTACTTATGCTGACTTTACACCAAATGACTTTTCAAGCCACAGACTTATTTCTAATGTTGGAATAAAATCGTTTGAGTTTTGCTGTGGTTGGGGTGAGGATGGCAATCTTAAGTCAGGCTTTTTCTTGTCTTGCCGTTCTGATAAAATCAGCTTTGTTTAGTATTGTCTTCAGCCTTGGCTCATGTAAATAGTGACCATGCGAGATCCAAGTCTTCACAAAATCATAGATGATCGCATTTTGAAAAGTTAATTTGGTTTAAAGCCGGAATAACTCCATGAGTCTTCAGATGTCGGAGGGTGTCAGTCTTTCAAAAGTCTTCTAGTGTTTGGTTAGAATTAGACAAGCAGATGAAGAAAGGCTGAGCTCCTCAGTACACACTGTGCACAGGCTTACTGAAACTGTGATGATGGTCCAGGATGATCAAAGGATGGATTTTGCACCTCCTTTGTCAGTGAGCTCACAGCTTTAAAAAAAACTTTGAAATAGTCCCTTATAAGGAGGCACGTGCCCCTAGCAGGTTCTTTACGAGTAAACATGTTTACTCTGGAATTCCTAGATGGAAAATTGTATACATGTTAAACAAAAAAAAAGTTTGAGAAGATAAAAGTAAATCAGTTTGAGAATTTCGAGCACCTCTCAGTCCTATTTTACATCAGTACTTCGTGCCTGCGTTGTCTTGATGTTGTGTTTCTCTGTAGGGATAGAGTTCTCACTCCCTCTACTGGAGGAGAAAAGGAAGAGTAAAGAGAGCAGCTCCTCCCATCTAAGTGACCATGTTCAACTGACTGATGGAGATCAACAAAGCAGTAGGCTGTGAGTATTTTTTTTTTTTATTGTTTTTAAAAGCTCCACTGTGACTTTAGCTGCTTTCAGTTCTACGGTGTGACACTGACGCCTCTTTTTGTTGCAGGACGTCAGAGTGTAGTGATAAAGAAGAAGAGCAGGAGGAGGAGGAGGATGATGATGAATGTTTCTCCTGGCTGAGAGAGATGGGGGTGCAGGACAAGATCAAGAAACCTGATGCCATCTCAATCAAGCTGTACGTTGAGCCTTTACATATGTTTTTTTTTTTTTGTTTGTTTTTTTTGGTGCTGTTGGGAAAATCCGTATGCATCTCTGTTTGTCAGGTCTACAAAGCTCTTACTGTTAACTTCCTATCAGACTTGCCACGGCCCCAATTTGTTCACACAAACAGTGTTGACACCAATACAAAAATGCCGTGCATGCTATATATATATATATATATATATATATATATATATATATATACCTACGACATCTGCTTACTGTAATACTTGCCAATGAATCTACCAAAGAAGATTTCACATAGAAGTTATATTTCTTCTTTTCTGTAGAGTCTATATACTTGCTTCCACCAGGGCAACTCCTTTCTATTCATATTTATGAAGTGCGCAGATTAAAGGTAAATCTTGGTTTTTACGGAATGTTCTCGATGCTAGCATGAGGATGTGTTTTTGAAAGAAACCCCAAAGCACTTCTATAAGTCACTCTGGAAAAGGGTAAAGTAAGAAACTTGACAATATATTTGATGTGTATAGATATAAAGGCTCATCCATGCAATTTGTATTCAGGGTTTATATTAGTTTACACTACTTAGGTTTCTTGTGCGTAAATTTACAAACACCCAGGAGCATGAATAGAACGTGACTGTTTTTCTGAATTTAATGAATTTTTATGAATAGCAAATTTCTTCAGTAAACTTACCAGCAGTTTGCTCACCGGCAATTTACGATTAAATACATTCTTATCAAGCTTGATCAATCAGACCCAATTAGTGAAAATATGCACACATCCACACAAATGGAAAGAAGAACATTTAATGGACCTGAGTGGATTTTACCATTATTTAACTATGAATTATTTAATTATCATCTGAAGACCTGAAATTTCCAACTGTGAGTTGTTTTATATTGAACATTTATTAGAATATGGCCACATACAGATTTTGGTATTAGAATAACGATGTTCATCATTTTGCTAGGCGTAAAGAGCACAACGAGGTTCGACTGGACCACAGGCCTGAATCGGTAGTTCTGGTGGAGGGCTCAAACACCTTCACCTTGATCAACTTCCTCATCAACTGTAAGAGCCTGGTGGCTGCTGCTGGTCCTCAGGCAGGGTTACCCCCAACACTGCTGGCCCCAACAGCGTTCAGAGGAGCTACACTGCACACGCTGAGGGTGAGAGCCACAGTCCAGCTACACCATTATATTGTCCTTTAACAGTTGTTTTAATCATTTACAGCAGTTATGAAAACACTTTTTATAATCACTAGAAAACTATGTTTATACATGGGTATGTGTATTTGCTGTGTCACTCCAGGCACGAAGTGTAAACGTGAAGACCCAAGTGAGGACAGGCTATCAGGATGTGTGCAGTCTGGAGGTCACTGGCCCCATAATGCCCCATGCACTACACACACTCACCCAGCTCCTGAGACCAGCTCAGAAAGGAGGCTTCTCCATGGCACTCTACACACACGAGCCTAGCGCTGTTCTAAATGTAGCAGTCACCAAGCCATGTGAATCTGACGGACAGGTATGTTACTCTCGAGCAACAATGTCTTCGTTTGGTATGTATATTACATTAAATGAACACAAACTATGACTGTTTAATATTAATTAGTCTTGTACTTCAGTGCAAAACTAAAGGAAACTTCAGCCACCAGACATGCCATGGCTGATCAGTTACAGTTAGGATACGTGGACATTAGAGTTGGTACAGTGTCTCGGGTTCGCAGGTGTATGATCGGATACTGCCTTTTTCTGAATACAGATTAAAATGCATGTCTGTCTGTTATGGTCTGCCTGTAAATTTTTCCTCCTTACAGTGGTTCTTCTCCCTTATCTGACTGCAACTCCCCACACAACTACAACTTCATCTCCCTCCGTGCAGGAATGCAGGCTGCACTGACAACTGGTTGGCTGTGTAATCCGCTACTACTTTGGCAAACGTTACTTTGCCAACTCTGCTGCCCTCAAACAGAGGAACATGCCATGCTGTCAGAACTAAATCTAGACCACCACGCAGAACTGCACACTGCTGGGCCTCACACCCTCTCACTCTCTCTGCTCTCATAATGGCTACGTGATTTCATGTAAATGTCTTTTCAGGAGTATCTGAGGAAGAACAATAATGCGGGGATCCTGTCTTTTGGTTTTGTTATGTACATATCAAGCATGTCACCGTAAAATGAGTCTGGTGTGGCTGAAGTTCCTGCTGAGATACAGCAATGTGAAATGAGTGTGTCAAAAAATGACCCACGTAGTTTTTCTAATTTTGCCATAAATTCATTCCTTAATCTATGATGTATCCGTCACCAAAATATCATACAGTATAACCACCTATAAATGAGTAAATTGACAACCATCTGATTGCTATGCATTAATTTCACTTTACACATCACAAAGGTTGCAGCTGATTTTCGGTTAAGATGGTGATATGTTTTTGCTGATTTTGTCCAGATTGGCTGCACCAAATGTAACAAATGACCGCTTAATTTAAAAATAATTATAACCCTATAAAGACAGTAAAGATCCTTCGGTTCCCCAAGTACTCTGGTGTTCTTGTGTATGTGGGACTTGTAGAGAACACAAAAAAGATTGTGATGCACATTATTTTTTTCAGCTGACAGATACGTTATAATAGTTATTTTGAGTAGTTGACATTTGTCCATGTCAGTGGCACTGTTTACCAATTACCAATAAAAAATGACTTCAGCAGGTCTTTTCACAATATTCCAAAGTATTAATTAAGACTGTCATACCTCATCACGTCCTGTCTTTCTTTGTACAGAGTAACGTGTTGGGGGAGTTGAGCAGGTGTGGTCTGCAGCAACACACAGTGCAGCAGCTGATGCAGCAGGCAACACTGGGCAAGAGCGCACACAGACACCTCGACATGAGGGACTACTCGTATAGCTGGAGGTCCTGATGTCCTCCTGCCTCACTACAACTCGCCTCCGCATGCTCGACATCAACGGTCATGCAGTGTAGTCTCTGGAGATTGCTGAGGTTTCAATCCAGGGCGAAGCAGTGTGTGTCACAAGGACAGGCTGAGTTTGCCATGTTTGTGTGTTCTGTACTGTGGGACTGCACAAGAGAGGTAGATTTATAGCACATGCTTAACCTGTGGAAAGTGACTCCACAATAAGTCAAACATTGCCTCTTAAAAATTTAAACAACTGACAGCTAATAAACTAACAAACACATCAGGTTACACAACCTTTAGAATTATTAACATGTGACTGTTTGTTTGCTGGTGAATTAACCATATCCTTCTGTACTACTCATTTGCCTGTAGAACTTGTACTTGAAGATATTTTCTGCTTGTAATTTCCCACTCATGATCTTTTTAATAACATGGATGTAATTTAGAAGTTCTGTGCTGAAAATAAATTGTAAAGTATTGTATATTAAATGAACTGATTTTTTTGTCATAGACTACTCTTTGCATTATAATTTAAACAAAAACAATGCTAATATTAAGCCGAGTAATCGATCTTGTGAAAATAAGGAAAATATAAGGAATAAAATGCTGGCTACTTTTAATGGTCATTTTTAAGGCAAAACAAGTGTCAGGGTGAGAAACCCTTCATTCACACAATGCTGCTTGTATTCCTATGTAGCTGTTGGAAAGCACTGAGAATCCATAAGTGGAGACAGGTTTACATACAATAGAGACGTTAGAGACTTACTGCCCCCTCCAAGTACTCAAACAGTGACAGTTTTTGTAATTTTGCCTTTATACATCACCACAATGGATTTGAAAATAAGCCATCAAGATGCAATTGAAGTATATTAGACTGTAAGCATTAATTCAAGGTGTTTAACAAAAATACTGCATTAACTGTTTAGGAATTACAGCTGGTTCTTTTTTTTTTTTTACAGTTGCTCAATTTTCACAGGCTCAAAAATAATGGAACAGTTGACTGATAAGCAGTTTCATGGTCAATTATGTTCTGTTTCTTTTTATTTATTTATTTATTTATTTATTTTGACAAATTAAGGGGATAACAGGTCTAGAGTTGAATTTGCCTTTGTTGTTCATGGGAACTTAATATGCAGTCCAAAGAAGTGTTGAGACAAATGAAGGAGGGCATCACTATGCTGAAAAAACAAAGTAGATCTATTAGAGAATTAAACTTTGGGAGTGGCCAAACAATTTGGTCCATTCTTAAAATGAAGGAATGCACTGGTGAGCACATCAATACCAAAAAGGCCTGGAAGACACCTAAAGTGGATGATCATAGAATTCTTTCCTTGGTTAAAAAAGACACTTGAAAAACATCTAGCCAAGTCAGGAACACGCTCCAGGAGGTAGATATGTTATTGTAGAAGTCTACAATCAAGAGACGCCTTCATGAAAGCAAATACAGAGAGTTTATCAAGATGTGAAACATGGGTAACTCTCAAGGAGAAAAGGTTCAGATTAGACTTTGCTAGAAAGCTAGAAAGACTGCCCAGTTCTGGAACAGGATTCTTTGGACAGATGAAACCATGATTAACTTGTAAAGGAATGATGGGAAGAGAAGAGTATGGAGAAGGAAAGGAAGGACTCATTATCCAAAGCATACCACAAATCTGGTGGATATGGGCATGTGTGGCTGCCAATGGAACTGGGTCACTGGTGCTTATTGATGATGTGAGCAGTCATGAATTGGAAGCAGCAGATGGGAGGAAGTAGCAGAATGGATTGTGAATTGTGTAGAACTATACTTTCTGCTCAGATTCAGTCAAATGCTTGTTGAGCCCATGGCCATCCAAAATGCACCAACTGCACAGTATTTTGCATATGACATCATTTATGTACAAGCCTTTCCACATTTTGTAGAGTCCATATACAAATTCATGTTGTTCTTAAAGCCAACAGAGATACAAATCTGTATTCACCGCCCTCCTTCAGAATTCCTACCATTATAAGAAGATTAGTGCTGTATATTTCTGAACATTTCTCACATTACAATTTTGATAAATCAGAACATTTTAATGAGGTATTAAACGCCTTGCTATTCTCTTCAGAGTAAGCAATCAGCCCAAGAACGTTACACTTGCCTTACAATGTAGAGCAAAAACGCACACGTGCACACACACACACACACACACACACAAGCAAGCACCATGTTTCATACATGCGTTACACTCAGCTCACCCCAATACTGACAACCAATCAGGAAAACAGACAGGTACCCCTCCCACTTGGCTAATACAATCAGTCATTCAACATGTTTCTGGAGACAACATATTTATTACATTTTATCAAGTAAAATATTTCCTCTGTCCACAATCCAAAACACTATTAATTACATCATATGCATGATATACACTTATGTAGAACAAGGCAACACCACACAACACCAGCAATTTCTTCATGGTGAAGAACATTTTATTTATATATATATTTATATATATATATAAATAAAAATACTTAACCCATTATGTAATCACGTATAAAACAAAAAACCCATAGTAACAGGGGAGTGTAACGCAGCTCATTTAACAATCAAGCCTGTAGTACAGCAGAAGGAGAAAACAGAGAAAGTTTGGGTTACAAAAAGTCTAAGATCCCTAAAATGTAATAAGATAATAGTCAGTAATGACTTTTGGCTAAGGTTTACAAGCTCAGTAAGCTGACACTTCAGCAACATACCATTAAACACGTAGTGATTTTTTAAATCATTTTGGACAGGCCCAGGTCTCTTAATGGTTTGTTTATAAAACAGAGTAAATTAAAATCAAGGATAAACGTGGAAAGGAGAAAGGAATCAGAATGGATATCCAGCAGGAAAATCAAATGAGAACTTGTGTGTTGCAGTGTTCGTTAGGTGCTGGTGGCTGCTGTGAACTGAGGTCCTGAATGCACACTGTCCCCTGCAATCTCCCCCATAGCCTGGAGAGCTACTGTAGCTGCCATGGCCTTAGCATGCTTTTTATTGGGGCTGGCTGTCTGGGGCTGGTAATCACAACCATTCACCACTACCTAAAAGGAAATGGACAAAAAAAATTAACACCTTAGCTAAGTTCAAGACCTGTAATTTCAGAACTCCATCAAAGAAAATGTAAAAAAAAAATAATAATAATAAAAAAATAATAATAAACACCGTTTTTCCCAGGCTGACATACATTAGAGATTAGACGAAAGTCTTTGAGGAGAGGCTGCTGAAGACAACATCTGGGCAGCAATGTGTCTACAAGTAACAAAGCTACATTTTCCAGTATTCAGCTGGTTAAACTCATTACTGGTAGATTAAATGTAATTAAACTAATTTGTCGACTGTGTAGCAGAGTGCTACATCTCACTTTAGTAGCATAGATAACTATGTATAGCTTTAGAATCCAGTAAGCTGTGTAATTCTTTTTTTTGGGTGAAAGCACATTCCCTTTTTTCCAAGTCAACATAACAGCATTTTTTTTAGTCTTTAATGACTGTTTGTTCGTAAATAACTTTTTTACTGCCTACACAGTGTTAGTGTGCAGATATTTGATCAAAACAGAAATTATGAGCACTTTCACCCATCATTGCTCCAGTTCACTACTCTGTCTTCTTGATTTGATGGAAAATTCACTCATCACTCTCTGCAGTAAGCTTTTACTCAATATATCAGCATGAGAGTTATATGAAACCCATTTGAAATAGCAAGACAAACACTGTTTCAAGCTGTATGTTATAAAGATGCCATATACATCACTGCTAATTTGCTTGTTGTTTACCTGGTTTAAAGAAATTAAAATGGTCAAAAAAGCTGCATTAGTGAATAGAAGTGCAAACCACCTGAACAGAATTAAGAAACTTAATAATATTGTCATATTACAATTTAAATCTAATTTATTGTATATTTAATTCAAGTGCATCTATCCATCCATTATCTATACTGCTTTATCTGTCAGGGTCACAGGGAAGCTTGAGCCAATCCCAACTGACTTCAGGCAAAAGGCGGGGTAAACCCTGGGCATGTAGTCAATCTACTCATTCAATCTGACTCAGTCACACATTCAACATTGAACTATTCACACTCATTCACACAAGTGGGTAATTTTAGAGTAGCTAATTAACCCAATCTCCATTTCTTTGGGCTGAAGGGAAAACCCACACAGAAACTGAGCGAACATGCAAACTCCACACAGAAAGGCCCCAGTAGGCCAACAGGCTCAAACCCAGAACCTTGCTGTGAAGTGGAAGTGGTAACCACTACACCACCGTGTTAGTAAATGTTTTAGTTAAATGTTAGTAAATGATTTACTACTGGTATGAACACCAATAGTAAAACATTTATTAAAATACTCATTTCATTCTTTCCACTTAACAAACCCACACCGTTGTACACTGTTCACTAACCTTAAAGAGAAAATTCTTTCGGTGATCAGGACCACTGTGGAGTACCATGACAAACTCTGGCTGTGGCCATTTTTTCTTATTACACAGCTCCATCAGAGCAGACACCGGGTGCTTCCCTGTGTGAAATAAAGTCAATATCAGACACCAAAGCAAACATCAAGAAATACAATTTAAAGATCTGAACAATACACAAATTTCCAAAGTGAATACTAAACAATTTGCCAAGTCACACAGACCAGCAAAGTTGTATTTTGTACTCGGATGCGCTATATGTGCACTGGAACCAGCCACACAACTGGGGCCGTGTTTGTGCGGCAAGATCTGCAAGAATGAGAGAGGCCTGAAGATCCACCAGATGAGGATGAAATGCACAGAGTGATTGCAGACACTACAATGCACAGGTCTAGCACCTGGTGGGACAGAGAAAGAGCCAGAGCCAGACCCAGAATCACCCCCACAGAGCCCAGGGCCTCCAAGTTTTGCAACCAGACTCTTTGGTCAGGAAATCCGAGAGGAGAGTGATCAGTTGGCCTGCAAATCAACACAGTGGCAGAAGTTCGACAAGCATGCATATAAGGTGCTAGAAGAAACAGCCAAAGGAGACGTGGACAGGAGGCTGTGGATGATGAAAACCATCACAGTGTGCATGGCTGCTGTTGTGAAGGAGGAAAGCAACCTTACACCAAGAACCAGAGGGCAAGTAAAATCCACAATATCAGCAAAGAAGTGAAAGCTCTGAAGAAGCAGCAAGGTAGTGGAGAAGAGCAGGCACCACTGGTAGAGCTTTGTTTCATGCTAAGGAAGAGTCTCCTATCCCTGCATAAAGCTGAGCAACATAGAAGGCGGCAGAATGAGAGGACTAGGATGCAGACCACCTTCATCAACAACCCATGTTGGACCAGGTAGCTATGTGGGCAGAGAAGAAGCAGATGCCTAGCCTGTTCAGCAGAAGCTGAAGTTGACAAACACATCCACAGCACCCTACCAGAGACCAAGACCAGTGTGGGGCTGTGAGAAGACCAATTGAATCTGCTGAGACTTTTGACCTTTAAGTGTCACTCCTGAAGAAAGTGCAGGATATGATGAGGAAAGCAAGGTCCAAATTAGCACTAGGACCAAGCAGAACATTCTATAAGGTGTACAAACACTGCCCCAAGTTGCTACATTGGCTGTGGAGGATCATGAAAGTCATCTGGAGGAGAGGTAAAACAGCACAGTATTAACACTTTACAGAAGGAGTGAGGATCCTTAACAAGAAAGATGCCAAGAACATCAGTCAGTTTAGAATGATCTCATTGTTCAGTGTTGAAGGTAAATCTTCTTTTTAGCTTAGGGACTAATTTCTTTCACAAGAATGTGCACAAAGACAGAAAGGTGGCATTCTTAGGGTACCAGCCTGTTTAGCACACACAGGTCAAACAGCTCCTCAGAGAAACTATGCAGAACAGGGTGGTGGTGCTGTGGTTAGACCTTGAACAATGTCTATGGCTCAATGCCTCACAAGCTGGTGCAGGAGACACTGGAGATACACGTTTCAGCCTCAGTAAGAGTCCTCATCCTGTATTATTACAGCGACTTCAGCCTAAGAGGCTCAGTAGGGTCAGTCACATCTGAGTGGCACAGATTGGAGATGGGGATCACAGGCTGCACCATCTCAGTGATCCTGTTTGATCTGGCGATGAACATGCTGGTGAAATTTGCTGAACCAGAATGCAGAAGCCCCAAGTCCCAATCAGGGATCCACTGACCACTAACTCGGGCCTTCATGGATGACTTTATGGTTACCACTGAGTTGGTGCTTGGAGGAAGGTGGATCCTGAAGGGGCAGGAAAGACTGATGGGGTGGGTAGTGATGTCTTTCAAACCAGCAAAATCAAGATCCTTGGTCTTGAAAAAAGGAAGAGTAATTGACAAGTTTCAGTTCTTTATCTCAGAAACACCAATCCCTACCCTCTCTTAAGAAGCCTGTGAAAAGCCTGGGGAAATTCTTTGACCGCAACCTCAGGGATACAGCAGCTATTAAGGACATATGTGAGGACCTGGAGGGGTATTTGCAAGATGTCAACAAGACAGGCCTTCCAGGAAAATTCAAGGTGTGGATTTACCAGCACAGGATTTTACCAAGGGTCCTGTAGCCTCTACATCTCCAAGAGTCCCCGATCTCCACCAACTCGGACATGGAAGGGACAGTTAGATGCTACTTGAGATGTCTAGGCCTACTGAGGAGCTTGAGCAGCATCGCCCTATATGGAAAATCCTGCAAATTGAGGCTCCCCCTAGAATCCCCTGAGGAGTTCAAGGTTTTGCATGCACGGGAGATGATGCAGTTCAGAGAGTGCAGCGACCTAAGGTCTCTGGGGCAGGGGTGGCAGTCAAGACAGGCAGGAAGTGGAAAGCAGAGGCTGCAGTATAGCAGGCAGAATCACATCTATGACATGGAGTCCTTATGGGAGCAGTGGCCAGGGGAAGGGATGGACTAGGACGTGTTACAACGTCCCATTATGACCAGGCTCATGGAAAGGAGCAGAGGTTACTAGTCCAGAATGAGGTGAGAACAGCTGTCAAGGAGTTGCAGAGCCAGCAACTTCCACAGACAAGGTTGAAAGGCAAGGTGCTTGCCTATGGAGGTGCAGAGGCTTTGCAGGACAGTCCTTCTATAGGGCTCATACTGCACTAGGCATCACAGGGGAGAGGAGAAGAGCCATCTGTAATAACACCGAGGTGGCAGAGAAAGCCTCTAGGTGGATTTGGATCAAGAGAGTGGATCCGTGGGAGAGTGATACTAGGGCACAAGCTGACAACATACCATCAACAAGACAAGTGACCATCACACCCATATGTGCTTGTTGAACATACCATTCCAAAACTATCAAAGTGGACTTTATTGCCATTCAGACCATACAACAAGGAGAAACACAATTTTGTTCAAATATGGCCATTAATATGGAGGTGATCTCCTTTGCTGTTCTGAGAAGACTTTCCACTAGAGTTTGGAGTGTGGCTGTGGGGATTTGTGCTTATTTAGCTACAAGAACATTAGTGAGGTCAGGCACTGATGGTGGGCAAGGAGGCCTAGTGTGCAGTCGATATTCCAGTTTATCCCAAAGGTGTTCAGTTGGGTTAAGGTCGGGGCTCTGTGCAAGACACTTAAGTTCTTCCACTCCAACCTTGGCAAATTATGTCTTCATGGAGCTTGCTTTGTGCACAGAGGCACTGTCATGCTGGAATAGGTTTGAACCCCTTAGTTCCAGTGAAATGAAATCACAAAGACATTCACGCTTGTGTGCTTCCAACTTTGTGACACCGGATTGTGAAAGAACCACATATTGGTGTGATGGCCTGGGGTCCACATAATTTTAGACATATAGTGTATCTATTGTGTATGGTGTATCTAGTGTAAGATTGTAGTGCTATGGTGAGATGACAATTTATCATTGCAGCATGTATAGAATGTAGATATTAACAAATGATGGTTCAGTCAGTCAATAAAGATCACCAATCATACCTTTTATTTGGTTGGTTACTGCTAGTTAAAACAAAATTAGCCATCAATCACATACACAAACAATGCAATCTGTCAATGTGCTTTTTGAAATTACTTACATTTCAAAGTTTTTAAAAAGAGACTTACCTAAAAGATCCTTCATCATGACCAGATTGCCAGATTTCTGTGTCTTCTCCCCCTCTGCTACTAGTCCTACAGGAACATACCCAATCCAATGCATTATCAGACATCAGGAATAACCACCCCGTAAAAGTATAAGACAATGAGAAGGCCTCACCCTTGCGGTCCGTTTTGAAGTCTATTACTATGGGTTCCACTGTGCCTTCTCTGTGCTTGCCGAGGCCTTCTCCAGCACGCCAGCCCATCTTTTTCATCAGCAACTCTCCCATGCCTCCTGAGACTGGAGCAGCACGCAGGAATTGGTCCTGGATGAAAAGCATACAGATATCGGCAGAAGACGAAGGGAAGGAGTGGAGAAAGAGAAAGAGAGTGAGAGAAAGAGAGAGAAAAGACAGGGAGAGAAAGAAGCACAAAGGAAATAGTAAGAGGTCATATCAAAAATAGACTTGAACTGTATTGAAACTAAGGTCCACTCAAATGAACTAACTATCTTCTGGATCCATGGGGTTACCTAAAGACATCAGCAAAATCTCAAATAAAAAAAAAAACTCACATCTGGATTAAGTAGTTTAAGAAAGATCTGAAAAAGCAGCATTCCCAAAACTATATTAATATATTAAATTTTACCAGGTTACAAGTGTATAAGCATAGTTCAAAAAACTTAAACTACAATTATCATGCTACAAAAATCATGTAAATATATTAAAATTTTCATTGCTTCCTGTGACAGAGGAATCAAAACCAACCTTACCACCCCATCAGTTCAGTTGAAACACACACAGTCATGGCAAAAATGTTTTTATTAGAGTGGAGACAAATCCACATGAATAGAAGTATGGGTGCTGTATGACGTACGTACCTAGGCCCTCATCATCGGCTGTGCATCTGACGTGAATAGAAGGGGCCTGACAGTGACCATGGCAACAAGGCAGCTACAAGGACTGACCCTGCAACAAGTTTCCATATAGAGTGGTGAGAGTTCACAGGGCACACTGTGAACCCCCACCCCTCTTCCGCCCCTGCCACCCAACCCAAACCCCGGCAGCAGGGAAAAATAGTAAATAGTGAAACACCTTGTGAAATTCCTTGAACCCAGAGACTGACATACTGAAAATGGATGATAAATACCAAATAAATTGCATCTTTAACCAAAAAAAAAAAAAAAAGAAAAAGAAAGAATAAAAAGGATTAAAAAAAAAAAAAAAAAAAAAAAAAAAAACCTTCACATGATGGTCATCATCAAATTTTAACTAAATTTTGTCCAGTGTGTTTATGGGTCACCTCCTTAAACTTTTTTTGTAATTCTACAATATAAATATTTTCAAGGAAGATTCTGCTCAGTAACTCAACAGTTACCAAAACAAATGGAAACAGTAAAGTCAAAATTAATTAATTAATTTCTGATTCAAAATGTATTTTTTCCTGGTATAATTAAGTAATTAGCTTTCACGAATAAGTAGATTTCATTTCAAACCTTGGTGAAGAACTGAGGAGCTCAGCCTATTTGGGAACTTTAAGAACAGCCTCCTGGGTGAAGCTTTCATATATAAATGATTTATTTTAAGTTATAATTTAGCTTCTTGTTCGCCACATAATTCCTTATGTGTTTGTTCAGTGCTAATGTCTATTATATAGCTTCTACTCAAAATACGACCAATTGTTCCAGCTAACAGAGTTTCCTGGTAGACTAGCTTCCACCACTACTGAAAGTTTATCTTTCATATCATCAGCTTTGAGTTTTCAATCTCATTTAACAAGATTGCTCCAGGTGACTTACTTCAGGTGCTCTTCCTTCCTCCCATCTTTCAAAGAAAACTTACTAAGTAGTCTATAGTCAATCACTGAGCTGTGATTCCCCTCTTGCAATGCACCTGCTACAACAGAATTTCACACACACAGACAAAAAAAATCTGCATGACCCTGGAGGAAAGGTGTACCCACGCCACAAAAAGAAATATAATATAGATATCCAATTTAATTACTACTTTGTTTGAAGAGGTTGTGTTCCATTGCTAACAAAACAGACATCAAAAATATTTTTACATTAGAGTTGGATATTGAAGAAGCAACAGCCCTGGCACCAGAACCGGGAATGTGTCGATAGAAAAGATATTAAACGTTTCCCAAGTATGCTGGAGCACCAATGATGGCTGTATATCTATAAGTCTTGGGGGAAAGGCTGTCTTACACACAGTATATTGGAAAATAAGCACTTTTACAGAAAACAGTAGTTCCCTGATCTAAAATTTGTCACTAGCTCATGACTTTACCTTCTTGATCCAAGCCTGTGGGCCACTGTTGGACAGCTCATCAGAGGAGAGCACTTGAGCACCTGTAGAACCAGTGAATAGACCTGGGATTGAGTTGGACTGGGCCCAAGCATCCACCTGTAAATATACAATCAATTAAATTCAAATAAATTTTTTTACAAAAAGTGGTCAGTGACCCACTGCTTTCTGGAGACTGTGAATATGTTTCTGTTTTAGTACTGTTTGACTGCAGCATCTGATTGACAGTATTGACCATGATATTTTACTGAACAGGCCTGAAAATGCAGTTAACATGTTTTTGCCTTGGTTAAATTTTATCTGACGGACTGCTACTAGTTTGTTAGCATAAATGGTCATTCTTCAGAGATTTAAAAATTACAGTACGGCGTCCCACAAGGTTCCGCTTCAGTTGCCTTATTATTGTTTCCTTTGTATCCAGTCCAATAAACATGTATTTGTTAGTGTTCAATTATATGCTGATGATACGCTATGATAAGCTGATTGTGTGTGTGTGTGTGTGTGTGTGTGTGTGTGATAGAGTTTAGCCCAATTCAAGACAAGACTGTGAAAAAGACTAGATGAAGAGAAGCTTGTTTTTCTGACATTTACTTCACAATTTGGAGAGAAACACAACTAAAATCCGGGAAGGCTTAGCGCATGCTTTCTCTGAAACATGTGAAGCTAACAGCAGCCTCTTTTAAACTACTGTCCACACATCATGGGGCAGCTTAACACACTCAGCGCAAAGTGTAAAAAGAGTATTCATGGGCTTAGAGATCATTCCAACTGGCTAGTTTCGATCTGATTAAGAGGGAAGAGAGCGTATGCAATCCCCAAAGACAACATGGCCAATTTTGCTCTCTTGTCTCTTTGGTCATGGATGGTTATGGCACAGGCGGGATTTGAACTTGACACCTCCTGCTTTTAGAATGCTTTTCTTCTGCAAAATTCTGATAAAACAGAAACAGCGATGTTGAGAAGTACTGAGTTTTCTTTATTTTTTATTTTTTGTATTTATGTTCTTTAATGTGGGCCATCATAAATCCTCTGCTTTCCTGATAAAGCAGTATTCACATCAATGGCAAGCTTACCTGCTCCTGTGCACGATTAAGCATGCACATGGCATTGATGTCAAAGGGGTTCTCTGCCAATCTCTTCTGTGCCACTGCCCTTTCACTAATTGCAAGTGTGATGTCCACTGGCTAAAGATACCCAAGAAGAAAACAAAAGATTATTCAGAAATTGCATCGAGTTTAAGGAGAAGCACAGTGGCTTAAAGAGTGGAGAGCTGACCTGCGAGGGCGCCTCAGGGAAGACACTGTCGCTGGCTTTGCTCTGGTCCTCAGCCCCAGCAGATGCTGATGGAGCCCCTACTTTCTCAGTCTTTTTTTCCACAGGCATCCATTCTCCATACGCTCCATCTTCCTCTTTTTTGCGGTGCTGTGAACCTGAAGACACCGGGAACTCCTTGGCAAAAGCAGCCTCGGACCTTACTGCTGGCTTCACAGAGGGGTTCTGAAGGAGGGGGAGGGACATGGTGGCACAGGAAGGGGAGGGAGGTTACTGCAAAATTAGGGGGAAAAGAGAGATTGGATAACATGACTCGTTCAAGAGCAACTGTGCATCATTTAAATGGAAGACCACACCAAATAAAATAATTTTAAAAAGTCTGTAACAGTCCATCTTCAACCATTCATGTTGAGAACATTTCCAATTCTAACAGCAATACAGAGAATGCAGCGGTCCCAATTATAAACCACTGAATCTGATATCAGAAATGTGGGGGAAAAATCATTATTTATCGACAAATTCATGGTTTAAAAAAAAAAAAAAAAAAGGCAACAACTGTTTCATACATACGCTGAGACTGAAGGTAATGCCTTTATTCTCCTTAAGGGCAACTCCTCCAAAGGGTCGGTCATCTTCCTCATCATCTGAAACATGTGGCTTTGCAATGGCCATCTCTTCTTTACTCTCCGCAATCTTTTTGCATTTCTGAAAGAATCATGACACATATTTACATTATTTATTTTGGATTTTTGTGTGTTATATTTGCAACAAGATATGGCAAAGAAAACTATTTTGAACAAAAACCCGTACTTCCGTCAGCTCCTTGATGCTGTAGCTGTTTGCCTGCTTTGCCAGTTTTTTTTTCGCTTCCTCGATGGTGACCAGATTCAGATTTGGTGTGGCTGAGGGTGGAGGCTTGTTGGTTATTGTGGGCAAGGGGGCCAACTGTGGCATGGCAGAAAGTGCGTTCATGCCAGATAGAGCTGCAGTCATGGTGGCGGCAGTCATGCTAGCAACAGCGGCATTCATGGTCATGTTTGACATCCCTTGTAATCCCATGGGGAGATTAACAGGTAGGGGCAGGGGTAAGGGCAATGGTGTGGCATTTGGGGCTGGCAAGGGCAGCTGAAGGATGGTTTTTGGCCTCAGACTTTCTGGAATTGGCATGCCAGCTTTAGCGCACATAGCTGCAGCATTAGCCTTTGCAATTTCAAGCAACTGTTCTTTATCTGTAAGGGGGGGAAAAAATGGTTAGGAGAAACTTACTATAAAAGAAACGTCAAACTATCTAATATACCATTCATATAAATTCTAATCTCATTACAATCTGGAACGCAATTCAACAGATAACACTACATTATATGTCTATGAGTATGTGGACTGGGGTCAACTGATTATCGGCTCAAATGATAATCAGGCTGATATTCAGCATTTTTGTATGCACATATCTGATGCAATAAAACTCCCACACTCGGTATTCTAGCCCAGTGTCCCACGCACAGCATTACTGGATTGCTTGAAATGTGGATGACAACCAACTGTATTCTGTCTCCATGATCCATCCACAGCTCTATCGGACTGGTAGAAATGAGGACCACATGTCAAGTAAATCCAACCAAACACAGGAATGAAGGCAGCACCTGCACTCTCTTACCCAGTGAGGAAAGGTAAGAACATGTCGAGGTTGAACAACGCAATCTCACTCTCGCACACAGACCTCGAGATGATGACTGTCGTCAGTATACTTTTTGCAGAAATTTTGTTCTTTATTTTTCTATAATGGTCTAATGTTAAAGGTTATGTTCGTTCCAATCCATGCCAAAGGTGTTCAGCAGGGTTCTGTGCAGGACAATGGGACTCCAAACTTAGCACACAGTGGAGTTCATGGAGTTCGTGTTGTGCACAAGGGCACGGAACAGGTTTGGACCGCTTAGTTCTAATGAAGGGGAAGTATTGCTACAGCATACAAAGACATCCTTTACAACGGTGTGCTTCCAAGTTTGGGAAAGAAGCACATATGGGCGTGATGGTTAGGGGTCCACTAACTTTTGGCCAAACGGTGTGTATTTTGAGGCCAAAATGTGGTGATATTTAATGCAACATGACTCTAGCCAATAGTCTGGATTATAAGAGGTACAGCATTCATTATTCTTTCATGTTTTTGGATAGCAAAGCACAGGAGTGAGAAATGTCTCAGAAACCAAAATCAAATAATCTAAAAAAGTACTATAATAAAAAGTTCCCCTGTTAATAGGTCACTCCATTTTTATTAACAAATTAATGCCAGATGTCTTCAATGTCTCGAAAGATATTTAAGACAATCAATGCATCATTAACACAACGAAGGAGATACTATGTAACTTTTTTGGATCACTGCCGTATCCCTATAATTCCCATGGTCAGCTCGCTTTCTCCTTCGGCATATTTATGTCTTGGTTACATGCTTTTCATTTAGTCAGCTACACAGAAAGAATAGATCAACTTTGTTGAAGGGCAAAACATTATTACTGAAAACTTTAAAGAAGAATAAAGTAAACGTGATAGTACCGAGCTCAGTAAGGCGTGGGGGGGTCTTGCTAGTGCTACGGCGAGGTCGAGAGGTCGACCTTTTCTTCCGCAGGATGACGACAGGAGACCGGCTTGGTTCTCGTTTCCACCGATCCCGCTGACTAAACATTCGTTTCCTGAAACCACCTCTTTTCCGGCGTGAGCCAGACCTAGACCTCCTGGATTTAGAGCGAGACCTGTGCCTAGATTTTGATCGCTTTCTATCCGAGGTCCTAGACCTTCTCCGGCGCCCTGGCGAATGGGACTTTGACCTTTTCCTTTTGGGGGACTTGGATTTAGAACGTCTAGTCCGTTTTCTGGACTTGGAACTTTTCCTTTGCAAAGGAGACTTCTTGCTGTTCCTGGAAGACGATCTGGAGTTCCTTCGTTTAGGAGAACTGGATGTTGATCTTTTCCTTGAAGGGGATTTTGAGCGCCTTTCATATGATGATGGTGATATGGACTTCGGTTGAAATATTTGGGAGTCTTTTGGTTCAGCACTAGTAATTTCATCTTTCTTTTCAGTTCTGTGGAGGTCTGTAGACCCATCTGAGGTATATACTGAAACATCTTTCATATCCAAAGGCATTGTGGGTGTAACGCACTTCACTGTAGGGTTGGTCTCAGAGGAGCCAGAAACAGACATACCTGCATCCAAGAAGGGAATCGGTCTCCATGAGCCAACAAGCCTACCAACCTGCCCATCATTTACAATGTCATCATTACTAATACTGACAGAGGGGTTCACTGGCATACGCTGACTTTTTTCTTTGTCTCCATTTTCTCCATCATTCAGACTTCTGTTTAGCGAGCCATCATCATGCTTTATTTCTGCAGCCGTACTGTTCTTCTGTCTCTCACTCTCAGGATGCCCATCACTTGAAAAAGACCTTGATTTTGACCGGGAACTTGACGTAGAACACCTGTCTCGTCTCCGAGATCTAGACAGCCTGGAATGATGCGAACGAGACCTACTTTTTGACCGAGATCTCCTGCTCTTCCTTACATTAGATCTTGATCTATTTTGTCTAGACCGCGACCTGGATCGCGAGCGTCTGCCTCTTCTGGCTGAATGAGATCTGGACCGTCGGTTACGTCGTTGTGATCTTGAATGTGACCTGGATCTACTTCTCCATCTTTTCTGCGCAGACTGCCTTCTTGGACTTTTCCTGGAAAGGGATTTTGACCTTGATCTCGAAGATCGTCTCTGTGAGCGGGACCTGGACCTGTGTCTTGTTTTCTGTTGGCCTGAGCTGGAACGGGAACGCTGCCTTCTCAAACTCTTGTCTTGCCGGGATGTCCTTGAGCGACTAGAGCTTCTTTTGGCTTGTTTACTTTCTTTGTGTTTGTCAGAAGCAGTATTGAGCTTAGGAACAATGTCAGGTAAATCTTGACGCATCTTCCCAGTTAAGGTTTCACTCAAAGGTTTCATTTCAGACCCGGATTCAGATTCAGACTCAGAAGAGCTACCAGACTGTGAATCAAACTTTTTTCCTTTTTCTCCCTGTTTATGTTTCTTCTTTTTCTTTCTCTTCTTTTTCTTCACACTACAAAAAACAGCAACCAAATCCAAATTAAATTGACTGAACTGAGGGTTTCATAAGTCAAAAAACCAAGTCCCATGGAACAAAGTCTAAAGTTTTTAAATGTTTGCATGATCTCAAAATCACCATTTTATTAAGTTACATTTTCATTTTCTTTAGAAGCTTAAATTAAACATTGCTGTATGCAAATTTAACTTTCATAAAAATTGCTTGCCTATTAAGGTTGGATATCATGTAAGGTCGATATAAATGATGTTTGGGAACTTGGGGAAATTATGAGAATCTCCTGGAAGCACAATTCTATTGAGTCACATTTAGTTTGCTTTGTTGTAGAAACTGTCCACGTGGGAACACGACGTTTTGATGATGAATACTTGGGGAACATTAGCCTAGTGACTAATAACTAGAATCATGATGTAAATGTTGACACTTGCAGGTCTCCTTTTATTTAATTATCCATAATATTTACTTGCATGTTTTGTTCCCACAAGACTAATGTTAGACAAACTAAAAAGTAATCATAGCTTTAGCTTTCCTGGGACTTTAATCTGTAAATATAATCTAAGCAACAGCATGTTGTTGCTCATTATTTATAGAAATATTATAAAGTGTCACTTATTATATAACCTTCCTTTACTCAAAGTGTCCAACATTAAAGATTAGCTATGATTCGTGGCTATCAGTGTGTAAATACCTTTCCTGCGTCTCTCTACCCGACTCGGACTCTGAACTGCTCTCCTTTTCTTCCTTATGTTTTTTCTTCTTCTTTTTGCTTTTGTGTTTTTTGTGCTTTTTAGATTTCTTGTGTTTAGTGTTAAATTCTTCTTTGCCATTGTTGCCTTGGGATGGAGTGTTTGAGACGTGATCTAAACAATGGAAATGGAAAGAAAATGTAGTTTAATTATTTGAGTTTCCATCTGGCAGAATACTCCATGGGATAGAGGCGTGACCCACCTGTGGCTATGCTCACTGCTGCAACCTGAGGTGTGTCTTTCTTCATTCCTGTCCCTCGGGCAGTGAGCGACTCCTCGTTACTGGATTCCACCTTGTCTGTATGGCTGGAGGAAAACAATATAGCAGTTTTTAACCTGTTCCGCAATTACATTATGCAGCTTTTACTGCCCATTTCACATGTAATTCGGCTGCTTTAGTGCTCTGGCTCCACACTCACCTTTACAATCAGTGACATGCAGTTTCAGATTAAAGAACTGAACAAAAGTGTGTTACTAAGTATTGTAAGGAAGAGGAAATTGGGTTCTCTGTCTAATGCAATTTCATAATAAAATCAAATGGAAATCTTTGGTCTGGAAACAAACAGGCAGAACACACACACCTGTCTAAAACAGGCTCTCACCTCCTCAGATCACGGTTTCATCCCACATACCCGTGTTCACTAGTTGCACACTACAATCATGTTCATGATTATAAAACGTTAAAAAGTTACTATCTGTATTGCAACAGTGCTTTAATATGATTTCTGCTTAGAATATCATGGAACTGCGTTCATTCTGTTGGATAAACCACATATTTACACGCTATGTGTTTACAATGTGTTCACAATCAAATCTGGCTGAATTTCATGTCACTTCCCATCCCATTTTCAACCTCCTAATAAACCTTGCTCTTGATTAGTATTCACAAAAATACAAACTGTTGTTCATATGTTAACTCCACGCAGGGAATATGACTGAACTCCAGCCATCGAGTCTCCATCCTGCTCTTAGTTCATATCGAGGCCATGAATTCACTGAATTCAGGCAGTAAAATTCAAAATGACTTCAGCATCAGAACGTTCAGTTAGTGAGACAGTCAGCGGATATTTATTTTGCTGTTATTATGAATTTGTCTGGTAGGAAGAAATCATGCAGTCATGTTGTATTGCAGTGACGTGATTAGTTCAGAGCGCCGAGTAATATTAGTTGATCAAAATGCTAAAAAGAAATATTTGTTGTTGTTGAATGTGAGGCAGGCGCAGTTCCTGTTATCGATTACATTACAGCAGTTACGATCTGTTCTTCCCTCCCCAGCCTCTCCTTTTATTCTCCATCTTTAAGTAAATAACACAAGATACATGAAACATCAAGAAACCTGAAGAGTCTCTCGTGGCAGAAAACATACTGACCAATGCAAAGCACAGACACCTGAGACTCCAACCATGAACGTTAAACAAACATCATAACACTCCCTGTGAACAGGCTGTTACTATAGAAACGATAACAAAACAGAGGGAGTGCACCGATATGAAATCAGTCCAGTTACAGTCTACAATGCCGTCAGATCTGCTGTTACAGCACATTCATCAAGACTTTCTCACAAAACAGAATTAATTAATCAATAGCGCTGTGGTACATCACAAATTATGAATATGAAAAAGATTTACTGTTACAGTCTGTAACTGTATATTACATGATTTAACAATATAGGGGTGTCTGTTAAAGTGGAAACTAAGTGCACACGGTGTATAAAACAAAACAACTGTGCTAAGAACAGACGGTAACACAGACTTTGGGCCGTATTCAAAAATTCGAGCGTTTACACAAGAGGTTTGGTATTCCTGAAAATCACGTGACTTCAGAAAAAAGCCTTATAATCCTGCTCGTGCTCCGGAGTGGGTGTACAATCACGCATCAGATCACTAACTAACTCTGATCAACTTCTAATCAAATGATTTACATGGATTATTGCACTTATACATATACAGACTGTACAGTCAAGGATACTTATTTTTGTCTTTTAATATTACTTGCATTAGTTAAAGTATATCCAAAAATGAGCAAAGCAAGCCAACACAAACCCATAAAGGAAGATGAATAAAACTAAGCATTCATTTATGACAAAAAAAATAGCACCGTAGCCCTGCGTCAGACGGGTACCTGGCCAGGGTGTAACCCCACCTCTCACCCAAAGTCAGCTTCGCCGCGACCCTGACAAATAAGCGGTACAGATAGCGGATGGATGGAAATGGCAGCATATAAACGGAGGACGGGCCGCTCTGTCTGCATAAAATTTAAAGCAATGCTGATGGAGGATTTAGCACTCACTTATCATCATATTATTAAATCTTTTTACTGGCACAGAAGCGAGTCAAAATAACTTCCACCTCTTCCTTCAAGGCTTTTCGCTTTATCATGGCATTTCTTGGTCCCAGTTGGCTGTACACTTGGACTTTTAGGAAGTTTTGTGGTCATCATTCACTTTACAGGTGATCAACGTGCGTCGCAAAAACAAAAGTTTCTGAAACGTTGGAAAATTTTAGTTCCGTTTGGCTTAGAAGACTTTACTAAACGTTTACATTGTCGCTGGATTTGGTGACATTTTTAGACACTATTAGCAATTTTATTGCAAAAGAGTGCAGCAGCAAATCCAGCACCATTTCGAGCAGCCGTGATACAGATCTCTACTCACATCACAGTGCAGAGAGCAGCTTCCCTCAACTCAACACTGCTGTGTGAATCCTGCCTGAGCTGCTGAACATCTCCCACTCACCACCCCGCTCCGGCCCACTGAGCACAGAGTCGCACTGAAGTGTCCAGTATTACTGAAGTGAGGTCTTCCATCCGGTACCGTTTCCTTCATGTCTGCGTCACGACTCATCACCTGCTCCTGTCTGCATTCTTGCTTAGAAATATATACAGTAAATACGCAAACGGCCACAGACAGAAGTATATAAACAGAAGTATTTAAATACCAAAGACAGCTTCTTTTTTTTAAAGGAAAATGTAGTGCAAGGAATAACACACTATGGTTATGATAAGTTACAATCTATTATTGTAAGTAAAATCTTCCACAAACGATCGTGGCGGTTCAGTAAATGTGAGAAACTTCTGAAGCACGCGGCAGTAACTTTCCCCTGAAAAGAGCTGTAACTACACTCATTAACTATACACGTGTGGTGTGTGTGTGTGTGTGTGTGTGTGTGTGTGTAGCTTGCAGACCAAACGGGGAAACGCATGTTTTATCATTCATTCATGAAAAATCGGGCAATGTAAACAAAAACAGTCAACAGAAACATGCTAGGAGTAAACAACCGTCGCTAAACTGCCGCTAGTTGTGGGTCAAGACAACCGTATAAAGCTTATATAATAACATTATTATTCTGCACACCACAATCTCCATTTGAACTATTCAGCAACATTAGTGTTTAACTTCAGCTCAGTGGTCATGCAGCGACTTCATGTAGCCGGTTAGCTTGTTGCTAAGCAGGCCTGTGAGAACAGTTATAGTTGGCGGTCGCGGTAGCAGCGTTGTTAGATTAAAGCACAGCGCGCGAGCGCGCCTATTTTTTTGGTACTAGTGCAAAACAAAGCCTAAAGTCACCTTTTGTCCTGGCTTTCATCTTCTATTTCTTTTATTTTATTCATTACAAAATCCCGAAAAATCTGTTCAATGTTGGTTGCCATTTCCTTCAGTCAAGCTCGGAGGACTCTCCCGGCTGATATCCCACAATGCTCCTGCAGAGGCACGAGGGCGGGATTATTTAACTTCCGGCTTCCATTTACAATGAAGATGAAAAAAAAAAAAGTTTAAAATTGCAGGGTTTTCTGAGGTAATAAATGAAGCAAAGATAAATTATGTCAGATATTTCAAGTAAAATTTTTAAAGTAAAAAAAAAAACCTAATAGAAACGTCTTAGGGGAAAAACAAATAGAAAAATCTGTGTGCACGCAGCCAAAAATACACCAAGGCAAATCATCAGATATTTTTCCACCTTTCATATTACATAGAAGCCAACCAAATTCAAGTGATAAACAAGTTGAACCATTTTTAGGAAAAAAAATAAATAAGACAATAAACCGGTTGCATGAAACCAGCTTTACACTGCACGATATTCAGAATAATTTTTCTGTCGCAGGTACAAGCACATATCTTAGCGTGCAACAATATAAGGTTCTTCATACATGTATCTTCTGTACATTATAAATTACACGACTCATGGCACATCACAGAAGTGACTACCAGAAGGGCAGAATGCAGGTGAACACCGAAATTACCAGATTAGCGGATTCCACAATTTCCCGTAATCTCTGGATAAAAAAAAAAATTATATTACTTGCTCAAAACTACTCAAGCATCCAGTATAATAAATTATAAATTGAAATTTGAAGAACTGACAACTTTCTTCAGGATATAAACAAACATTAAATCATTTTCCACTACTCTGTTAGCCCTTTAACTTGTTGGTGCAGTACTACTACTACTACTATTAGGCCAGAGTACTACTCGTGTCTAGTAGATGGAAGTAGGATGCCATTGTTTGTCCATCACTAAACCCAAGAAAGATTAACAGCAGATGTCCTCAAAATTCTCTCCCTCAGAAACAAATAATGAAATCCTTCATTAAGTATAAAACTAATTTGAATGTGCGCTATGTAGGATTCAGTTGATTGCAACTATCTGAATGCCCCTCCATTACCCGTCCCTTTCCAAGCATATATTAGAACAGACGGTGTCTGTCAGGTGCCTGTAGCATACTTCTTAGTACTTACATTCACACTTCCTTGTTTTTTCCATGCTAAATAATATAGTCCATTTTTCAAAATTTGGGTTCTCACACTTTTTAGCCAGCACCAGCCAACACAGATTCATCTTCCTTCTTTTTCCTTGTTTTCATTACTTCTTCTTTGTCATCCTTCTGGCGCTTCCTTCTGGATTCAGCCTGCCACTTATAAAAACACAAAACGCAGACAGTGCTTTCTAGAGGTTTGTCCCTTCTGGATTACTGTAGCGGAACAACATGGCGGCTCCGTGAAAAAGGACCCGTTCCTTATGTACACTGGTTTATATTTATATATAAATATAGCTCATTCTAAGCTTATGAAAACACAATTCACACTTACAGGTTATTATATATTAACGAAAACATACTTATCAATACTATATTCCATTTATGCTAATAGATCCCCTAAATCCTACATGGTGGACCTTTAATGTGCAAACATGACCAAAATGCATTAGCTTAAAGGAGGCGGCTCACCCTTTTCAGGATCCAGTGTGGTATATAATATATTTATGTTATTAACATACCAGTATTTTTGTGTTAATGAGTATTTATTGTGTATTTGTGTATCTGGGCACTTTGACCCCAGTGACCTCTTTCATTATACATCATACTCAGTGAAGCCATTCCACATATTATTGTGCTAATTTATCTTACCCACAATGTAAACATTTATATGGAATTTGATAGAATTACACTAGTGTAGTAATGTTACTTTACTTATAAATTCCAAATTCTTGTTTTGTTGCATAAGATGACATACTTTTGGTAGCAATATGCAGTGTGATTTTGTGTGGGTGAGTTGTGTAATAGTGGCCAATGCAAATTTAAGCAGTGCTTCATTGATTTGCTTTGCATATCATATTCTTATTTTTAATAATATCAGTAATTAATTTCAATATTAATCTATAAATAAGTATGTTGATGTGTATTATGTGCATGTTTATTTGGAACAAAAACTTTTAATTTTCATATAGCTGATGCATCATTATTAGTTCAAAGTGAAATGTTGATATTTCACAGCACTGACACTACAGCACTGATGATTAATCAGGTCATCTGCTGTATAATCTATATGGACTTTCTGATGTTGTTATCTTGTGCTGAATGGGTTCAATAAATGATGGAACAGATTTGTATCTAGAATACACTTCAGCGACAGATACTACAGATGTGATTTAGTGTTATATCACTAATATATGTTGATTCTTAACACTGGTACTCACAGGGAAGTGTTTTGAGTCTGATGCTATTCTCCCTGTCTACACATGACTGCATGGCCAGACACAGCTCAAACTGCACCATCTACACAACCGTTACCTGATCACCAGCAATGATGAAATGGCCTACAGAGATGAGGTTAAATCTCTGGTAGACTGATGTCACAACAACAACCTCTCAAAGAGTTGGTCATTGGCTTTTGCAGGCAGGCTGTAGTGCACACCCCCAGTTACATCACAGGAGATGTTGTGGAGAGGGTCAGCAGCTTTAGATTGCTGGGAGTCACTCTCACTGATGAGACGTTATGAAGAAGGTTCACCACTGCCTTCACTTTCTCAGGTGTCTGAGAAAAGCTCGTGGTGTCCACCACAGTGCTACACAACTTCTACAGATCCACCCTGACTGGCTGCATTACGTCCTTGTATGGCAGCTGCTCTGCACAGACCTGGAAATCTCTGCAGAGAGTTGGGAAAACACCTCAAAATATAATCTGCACAGAGCTTCCAGCAATTCAGGACGTTTGCATCACGCACTGCCTCAGAAAAGCAGGTCATAAAAAGGACTCCAGTCATCCTGCTCTTGGACTGTTCTCCTTCCTGACCTTTAGGAAATGACTCTGGACCATCAGATCACACAAAACAAGATTCTGGGACTGCTTAACAAGCTTTATTAACTGGCTGACACTGTTAGCCAGTTAACAGTATCAGCCAACACTTTCTGTTAACTCTGTCAGTTAACTATGCACTGTCACTTTCTCTCCAGTTTCCCACAATCTCATCTGCACTGCACTGTCACTTTGCCTTACAGATAAAATATTGATAAGATTACTGACTGCCTTAAACACTTATTTTGTCATATCCAGTAATTACTTCTTATCTGCATGGTCACATTGATACAACAACATTTCACTTATTAGCCTCTCTATGTTGTATTAACAGATAAGCTGTCATCTCTTCATGCATCTTATTGTATAATTGTACTGTGACATTTTACAGCCGGTTTACTGTAATGAACCACCAATAACTCACATATTCTGTGTTTAGTGTTGTGTAGTTTGTATATAAGTATAGATATAGATATAGTATTATTGTAACACAGTGTGTAATTACAGTCTGCAAGCTGTTTCATTGTACATGTACCTGCACACTGTACGCATGACAATAAATCTTAAATCTTGAATCTATATACTATATAGAGTACCTTCTCTCCCCTGAAATAAGCCTTTCAGGAACAAGCAGCACATTATAACGCTTCCATTGAAAATCTAAACTTTAACTTTACCAGCCATCCTGTCTCAGGTTCATGAAGAAGTAATGCTGTATATTGGAAATAAAATGGGTTTTCATATTTTGTGAGACACTTTATACTACTTGAGGTAGTACAAATAAAAACACATCATTTGAAATGCTCAACTTTCTTTACTGTTTTTGAAAAACATGAATAGAATGCAAATTCCTTTCAGAAAAAACACATCCTCTTTGTAGTTAGGCAAGCAGTGAATGATCTTTTAATGACAGGTGGTTTAGTTCCTCTGAGATGTTTATACGGTTACAGGACATGGACAAATGGATGCTCTTTTCAGGCCACCTTCTACTCCATCAGCCCATCAATCTAGTGTGTAAAACAGAAGCAAATTATTATTATTATTATTATTAGTAGTAGTAGTAGTAGTAGTAGGAGTAAAATTAGTTGTAATAAAAGTAGGAGTAAGAGGAGGAGTAGGTGTTAAGAGTTAGAGTAGGTGTAATAGTAGTAGTAACAGACTAGTAATGGTGATAGTTAATCTAAATAGTTATGCAACCTATATACAAAAATATATTAGAAAAGTAAATGGATTTAGTTAGTACATAAGCAACAAGTGTATTAAGTACAATAAAAAATATAAATCATTTATTGTTGCTTTTGGCAGACTATCTAATCTCTTCTAATCCCAGATAGCTATTCCCATTTTCCACAACAGCTTGTGTTCAAAGTTGAGTTATACTTTTGACTGATAAGATCAGAGCACTTAGGTAACCTGATGTATGAGCGCTTTATTCTGTGGCCTAGTTCTTATCTTTTAAATTACTTTACTTAAAAGAGTCAATAAATGATTTATAAAGATATAACTACCCTTTATACTTAATTACAACAAGCAGCAGCACAAAGCATGTGGAAGAAGCTGATCTGAGAAACGCATATTAATTGCTTAACTGCTTAATGTTGAATGTAAAATTGTTCGTTATGGAATGACTATTTGTCAGATTGTCACTGAAATTCTTGAAATGTTAGCATTGGTGAGCACATTACAAACACATGAGAAACATACAGTATAGGATAAGTTAAATACTCATCTAACTGGCCAATAATGAAACTGAGTAACTTTTTTGTAGTGTCTGTGTTTTCATTATTGTAAATATTTGGTTAAAAAAAACAAAATGCTCACTGAATTTATTCACTGAACACCTTTTTATCTTCAAACTTTAACCCTGTGGCTATAAATGAACAGCTAACATGTTCTGTGCAAAGTCTTGTTTCCTAGTTTTAAACTCTGGTGTCTCTTGCAGAGTCTTGCTCCTTATTTAGATTTAGTTTGACTTTTTTCCAAGCCCCTCTCCCTCTTTTGTGTGTTTCTGTTACTTACAATTTTTGATCTTAGCTTCATTTTTGGATTCATCAGTATCTAATTACATAACATTCTTACTTATTACTTACTTTGCTTGACATAAGAAGGCTCCATGATTCGTCTGTCTATTATATTGGCATGGCTGTATTCCATACCGTGTCTGAACTCCTCCATGGGGGAGGAAATATCCACTGGACAAATCATATAAGATCAGTCAAATACAGCAACAAAAAGCTTTAACAATACAGAGACTGCAGTTCTCTGCTCACCTTCATTACTTCCTAGCGCTTGGAAAACTTGATGATCCATGATGTGTTGTCTTTGAGCTTGTGAATGTTTAATGCCACGTTTGAACTCAGGAAAGACTGATGAAGTAGGACGTTCATTTAGTATTCAGTACACAACAATATGAACACATTCTGACAAGATAATTTGCCAGTACATACCCTCATTGGCTTCCATGTCCTGTACAGTGTGTAGGGTTTTATCTTTGCCAACTTTGGCCATCATCTTTGCATTCCTGAGATTCATCAAAGTCACCAGATTGTACTCAGTGCCTTGTCTGAACTCATCTACAAAACAAAGAATAGTAGCAACTCTAAACTCAAGGCATGCATAATCAGACCAATTTATCAGTTTTCTATTGTTAATGATACACACAAATACTGACAAGGGGCCAATTACAGAGTTAGAAAATTTGCATGGATGAGTGCCACTGTCCTGTTCGATTTGTTGACATGTTCAATTATCATGTCTGGGTTTGGGTTCATGTGAATGTGTCGAGAAAGTTGCCTGCCTTCTTTATGCAGCTTGTGTTTGTGCTACACTAGAAGAAAGAGAGGGATGATTTTTCAGACAATTTGCTTCTACTGACTATTGCACAAGGTATTGTACAATTTTAAATATAAAAAGCTTAAAAGATTGTCCTGGCGGCACGGTGGTGCGGTGGTTAGCACTGTCGCCTCACAGCAAGAAGGTCCTGGGTTCGATCCCCGGGTCACCC
>JAQQZR010000010.1:11072872-11084016 GCA_030068235.1 Notoglanidium macrostoma | reverse complement strand
CTTTTGTGAAGCTGCTTTGAGACAATGTCTGTTGTTAAAAGCGCTATACAAATAAAATTGAATTGAATTGAATTGTCCTGTAACATTATCAGTAATATATCATGTCTGTCAAATCTGTTTATTTATATCATTAAAAAGGAGGAGAGGAAATGGGGTTTATTAACAGGTACCGATTTTAATTTGTTCACACTTTAATCATTCGTTTTAGTTCAAAAATGAAAGCATGTCAAAGTATTAATGATTTAATTAAAAAATATTTAAATGATTAAATTGCCGTTTCCCATCCATTAGCTACTTCTCCCATACCTAAGCTACAGCTGTGTATTTGAGGGTGAGGGCTAACACTTACAGTGCTGTCCACAATTATTGGCACCCCTTATAAAGATTAGTAAAAAGGGTTAGGGAAAAAATCCACCTTTTGGTGAAGTAGCTTCAGGTCACACTGAAAAAATTAGAAAAATCCAATTTTTAATTGATTTATTTTTCTCTGAATAAATTTGTTTTCATTTTTACTAATCTTTACAAGGAGTGCCAGTAATTGTTGAGGGCACAGCACATTTCTTAAAGCTGCTGGTCATGTAATATCAGTGGGCAGCTCAATGTTCAGTGTTAATATTGAAAACAAAATTACAGTGATCATACTACTCTTTCAGTTCAGGGTTTATGCTCCGCTTGAGGTATAAAAATAAACATGAGGTCTCCTGGTCAGTAGGATGCTTAGAGCTAAGTAATGGTCAGTAAGCAGGAATGAATGCATGAGCATACAGTAGATGCGCTCACACTGCGGTCAGGCTCGGGCTGCGTTCCTCGCGCTCACACTGCGGTCAGGCTCGGGCTGCGTTCCTCAGCCTGTTCTGTGGCTGGAGTTCTGATAAACTACATTACCCAGAACTAAAAAAAAACTTTGCGGAAGTACAAAAAAGAAAGCAAGCTCAATCTTTGCAAGAGAAAAACTTTCAGAAATGTGTACGTGTATTCATCTGAGCACTCTTCCTATTAAAACGGAGTCATAGTTTTGCTTGTTAGTTGTTTGCAGTTTCTGTGTAAGAGTCCACTCCACACTAGTTCGTTTTTCTATACAAACTACACACCATTTTACAGTTGTCCTCAAGCCCCGCCCCGCCCCGCCCCCTGCGCGATGATTGGCTCACAGCTCATACTTTCCCTTAGATTGACAGATAGCGTGAGATATAAGCCAATGAAGAAGCAGGAGGCGGATACCACTGTCAGTGGGGGCGGGGTTTTCCTCCTGGAGTGAACTTAGTTTGCGCCTCCAGCCTCTCCTGCTGCTTCTTCACCTCCTCGGTGTACTTTATCTTCACTTACCGAAAGAAGGTAAGGCCTAGGTTTAAATCTCTCACTCTCTGAAATCTTTCCTAGTTACGTACCTAGTGACCTGTAACTTTTAGCTGCACTTAGAAAGTTTCTGTTCAGGTAATTTCAGAGGTCACAATGCGTGCAGAGAGAAGATTTTTACTATAATTGCAATAACAGATCTTCTTGCTATGTTATTGTGAAATAGGTCATTAATTTAGTTCTACACTGCTTTACGTATGTGATTCTCTAATTCTTCATCTGTCTGTAGAATGAGCACGTGTCCATAACTTTAATCACATGAGTGCAAGGCTAATCAAATCCCAGTGAGTTGCAGCGCGCACGTGCAGCTTCGATCAGAGACTCGCCGCGCGCGCGCGGTTTCACAACCCTGAAATCCTTGCAGTTTATCAGAAGCTGTGGATGTCATGGGTCTGATGAGTGGCTGTGCTTCTGTCTATCCCGTCTGAGAGACGGTCTAGAAACCCGGAAGCTCTATTTAAGAATGCTTTAGGAAAGTGTGTGGAGCTGCATGTACCCCTGCCTTCAGCTCCATGGGCCCAGCACTGAGCTGAGGTTATTTGGGCAATGACCTTAGTATTGGTAGGTGTATCTTAAGTAAGGGTTTCTCTTGGTGTCTGTCCACTTCAGGTGGTTTTTGGAAACCTGTTCACCCATGACCTGCATTAGCAGATGGTCCCCTTTCCTTCACTAGTGATCTCTGCTGTGTCTTTGCAGTGTGAGATCTGCGGCTGTTAGTATGGCGAGAGAGAGAGAACCTTTCACGTGTATTAGTTTCAGGAGCAGTGACATGTTTCCCAAGTGTGTTGACTATTTTGATAAAAAGCATCTTTCCTTTTAAACCTGATTTTGAATAGTATTGAAATGCAGAGTTCTAAAATAATAAATAAATAATTGAGCATCAGTGAGGCTAAACAACACGTACAGCTAAAAGACGACATGACCGCGTTAGGGACCAGCGATGACTGAACTGTCCTGATCTCTCTAAAAAGGAACCTTTTGTTTACTAGTTTGTGGTTCAGTCAGTAACAGGTGAACTGGCGAAATATGGTTCGTGTTATTGGATATTATTATATAACATATAATAGGCGGCAATCCCAAGTGACAAATTCTGTCGAATTAAAGGTGCTTTCTGTTTGCTTGCATCTTTGTTGTTATGGCATTTATGTCATATGTGGATTTAGAGTGTAGTCAGTACAGTAGAAAAGTTCACTGGTTCCATTTCGTACCAGCATCCCATAGGTCAACTTACTGTTCAGTTAATTACACCGCCTACATGAGGTTACAGGGCATATCTAATTGGGTGGTGCTGTATTAGAGTGAGCATATGGCAACACTAATTGGAAGAGGACTCCAGAACCATTTCATGACTTAAATCACAATACTTTGTCATTGGAAGGTGTTCAGAAACTACCTGTTTAGGAAAATGTTTCATGATGTACTATGTCTTTATTATTGCCAAGTCAGTCAGAAATGTACAGTTTTCCAGGGTTTGGAGGGTTTTGTGGTTTCTAGCATTTGTATGTGTGCTTGATCAGATATGTTAATAAGTGCTGTATTCATCGGTACAGTCACATACACTCACATCATGTATAGTTCTAGCTAGTTTGGTAACCAGATGTCCTAAGTGGATACAAATAAGGTGTATTTGATATACATATGAGCTCAGAGATGCCCCTGATAGGTTAGTGTCACTGAGAGTGACTGGGCAGAGAGAGCATGCCACCCCTCCCTCCATGAGACCACAGGCCAGAGTTAGCAATCCTCTCGGAGAGGTGGCCATGGCATCACCGGGATTTGATCTCCCAATGATAGCCTTTTCTGTTGCAACACTCAAGAGAGTGTTGAGACCCATAATAAACTGGAGTGTTGTAGGTGAGGTTGAGGAACTGTCAGAACAAGAACCATCAGAATCATGATGACGGTCCTGGCATTTCTACCCCTGATCTTATCATTGTTTTCTGAGGTGATGTGGTAGAGCTCATACTCCAAGTCTCTGATTACAGCCACTAAAAGAGGTTTTGCATTTGATGTGGTTTGTTTATATGAATGTAAGGATTGAGCAAAACCTACCAAACTGATTTCCATGAAACTTGGTGGCAGGGTCTAGCATGGGCCAAGGAAGAACCTGTTAAATTTTGAAGCAGATCCATGAATTTAGTGTTGATTTTGCTAACGTTATGAGATACGGTATTTAGCCTTGATGGAAATCTGTGCTCAACAATGCTTTGCAGCTTAAAATCCAGTAGATGGCAGTAGAGTTCAGTTGTGATAAAACATGGCCAATGTAGAAATATGATGACTCCGTTGGAAATGCATCTAGGCATATAACGTGGTTGCGGTTGCAGATTTGCATATCATTGAAGAGTTGACCATTGTCTTTGTGCCCATGCAGCCAGAAGAGCATTACTGAGGGAAGGCTGTGATATCGGGGGAGATGGAGTGGTGCACAGACAGAGATCCAGTTCACCCTAGAGGTGTTCAGTGGGGTTGAAGTCAGGGCTTTGTGCAGTTCTTCCATGCCAACTGTGTCTTTATGGAGCTCGCTTTGTGCACTGGGGCATGGTCATGCTGGAATGAGATTACGCTAGGCCTTTCAGTGAAGGGAAATCTTAACGCTACAGTACACAAAGACTTCTTGTTGATTTGTGAATATTGAAGATTGTGTCAACAGTTTGGGGAAGACCCGCATATGGGGCGTGATGGTTAGGTGTCCACATAGTTTTGGACATATAGTATGGACAATAGTGTGCTGTAACCGAAACCCAGCAAGGAATTCATCCACTCCGCCAAGTCTCAGAACGTACTGGACTCCACCATTGCCTGAAACAGATACAGACTTTGATTAAACAGATACAGACTGCATGTTCATCTTGTGCGTCACTCTGCATAAGGGCCTTTGTGAAATGATGAAATGTAAATGTGATTTTTTTGACTGAAATATTTCTTTAAAGATCAAGCTGCATGGTGAAATATGACCGCTTGGGCATCTGTGATGTATTGCAGTGTCTGGTGAGAAATGTGGTCTCGTATAATATGCCCATAACAGATGCAGCATTAGTCCAAGTTCTCATTTGCATTTTGTGACCTTTTGCAGTGTTGTCTTGCTGAGGCTAATAGTATTCTCACAATCGGTGTATTTAAGTGCTTTACTCTGAACACTCTTGGTAAAACTGTTTTGGGTGATCTGGGCCTCTGTTGATTGCTTGTTGTATTCTTCGTAGACAGTTGGCCATGGCTGAGCGTGTGCTTGTTATCGGGAGTGGTGGACGCGAGCACGCACTAGCATGGAGGCTGGCTCAGTCACCTCATATCCAGCAAGTCCTAGTAGCCCCTGGCAATGCAGGCACGGCCAACTGTGGAAAGATCTCCAACTCCGGTGAGTGTGTGTAAATGCCTCCTAGCACGCGGCTCTCAAGTGAAACTGCGCTTTAGCTCCCTGGTGTCCTGTATTCCATCACGTTCACATTTTGCTTTTTTGCTCTCCCCAGCTGTGAGTGTGAGTAATCATGCCATCCTGGCCCAATATTGCAAAGATCATAATGTAGGCCTGGTGGTGGTTGGCCCTGAGGATCCCTTAGCTGCAGGTAAGAGCTTTTTATTTTTATACTGCACAGCCTGGGTTATGTATAATGACTATACAATGAGCAGTAGGGAAAAAATGCTAAGTGTGAAACGTCTTCATGCCACAGGTATGGTAGATGATCTAACTGCAGCAGGCATAATGTGTTTCGGGCCCTCCGCAAAAGCCGCACAGCTGGAAGCTAGCAAATCTTTCGCTAAAAGTTTCATGGACCGTCACAGCATCCCCACGGCCCGCTGGAGCTCCTTCACTGACCCACAGGAGGCCTGCAGCTACATTCGAGAGTCTGTGTGTCTGTGTGTCTGTGTGTCTGCGTGTCTGCGTGTCTGCGTGTCTGCGTGTCTGCGTGTCTGCGTGTCTGCGTGTCTGCGTGTGGTAAGTGATAATTAGAAAGTGGTGTCCTGTTCTGATCTTTAATGTCAATGAGTTTATTGAAGACTGGTGACTGCCCAGACTGGATTTCCTGTCTTCTATTCCTGGTTGTTTTCTACCAGTGTGTTATTGAGTTTATATGTGTGACTGTGTGGTGGTTTTATTTATTTATTTTTTTAAATTGCCAAAAGTCCATTTTTTTTTTCCATGTTCACACTTGACCTCTTTTATTTATTTACTTCTACCCTGCCAGTCCTATGTTTCAGGACATTGAATATTGAATCTATCCAAGAAGTAGGTAAAAGTGAATCAAGATTAAATATTTTGTTGTTATAGAGCGGATTTCCCAGCACTGGTGGTTAAAGCCAGCGGACTGGCTGCAGGGAAAGGAGTCATAGTAGCAAAGGATAAGGACGAGGCGTGTCGGGCAGTACTGGACATCATGAAGGTCAGTCACTGCATTTTCATGATTATTATTATTTTTATTATTATTACTTGAACACTGTCCCCCTTTCAACAGACATGAGGTCAACAGAGAGGTCCTACAGTTTACACTCTCAATTTGTGTTTTAACCGGAGTGAGCTAGCATGTGTTTGGTATTTCAGAACTAAAGATGCAACCTTTCTACATAATAAGTAAAGTGGTAGAGGAAATGGTTAGTGCTCTGATGCGACTTGGGCTATATAAGATTTTATATGAGGCAGTTCTGTTTCTGCATTACTGCTTTGTTCAGTTGCAAAGGTTTATATTCTGACCGTTCTTAACAAACGGTATACTCTATTATATATCAGAGAACCAGCACAGAATTGTGTGTTGATCCTGTGGTATTTTTTTTTTATATTCTAGGAGAAGACATTTGGTGCTGCTGGTGATACTGTGGTGGTTGAAGAACTGCTTGAGGGGGAGGAAGTTTCAGTGAGTGCAGTCTTTTTGATCTCACACGCGCTCGCGCACACACACGCACCCCAATTTTGCACCTGGATTTCTCTATTAACCGCTCTGTCTTTCCCACAGTGTTTGTGTTTCAGTGACGGCTCCACAGTGGCTGCTATGCCTCCAGCTCAGGACCATAAACGGCTGCTAGATGGTGATCGGGGTCCAAACACCGGGGGAATGGGGGCCTACTGCCCCACCCCACAGGTGAACAGAGGCCGTTCTACTCAAATAACTATATATTACTAGGCTTATGTGAGATAATGATCCCTCCCTCCCTCCCTCCCAAAGTAAATGGAGAATGTATTGAGTTCTATGTATGTATTTATGTTCAACTTGGCTTACATTAGACAAATACATTGAAGAATTTCAGCCATAAATGGACAAAATGACTCTTTTGGTTTTCAGTTTCACTTTTCACTGCACTTTAAAATTGAAACGGTAGAAATGCTTGTTTTCCTGTGTTTTTAGGCTAACTGTTCTGAATGATTCATTTATCGTGATATTTTAAAATGGAAAAATGTGAGCAGTGGTAATCGGTATCACACAAGCCTAAATATATAGGTTTTTTTTTTTTTTTTTTTTTACTTTGAGGACCCTGTAGTTCTTGCTTAATGCATTTATATCAATACATCATTTTACATCAGTAATAGTATTGTACTTGCCCAGATGGACACACGTCAGGAAATCTGATTTGCCCGCTTAACCTGTATCTCTGCAGAGAAGATCGACACCACTGTCAAACCACTGTGCATTTTTTTTGTAGGTGTCTGAGGAGATGCTTCAGCAGATTAAATCCACTGTACTACAGAAGACTGTAGATGGCATGAAGGAAGAGGGCATGCCGTATGTTGGTATGTGATTTAAAGCACTGTTTCAGTGCTTCACAATTCTGTCAATACTTTACAAAAAAAAACCATTTCCATGACCAAAGCTGATTGAAAAGGCTTTGTTTGAACAGCAAATCTGATACCTTTGACCTCTCTCCCTCCCTCTAGGCGTGCTCTATGCCGGGCTCATGTTGACTAAGCTGGGGCCGAAGGTGCTGGAGTTTAACTGCCGATTTGGCGACCCTGAATGTCAGGTTAGTGAACACGGTATTTAGTGTTTCAATATGCAGTTCAATTACTCTATATTCCACTTTCAGCATGCTTTATGACCCCTCATACTAGGATAAATTTAATGAACTGTTTTACATTGTGTGCAGCATGAGTGCGCTGATTAATTGGAACGCTAATGGAGAAGTCACAATAAAAACCAACCAAGCAAACAAACCGGGGTTCTTACTTGAATACTACACATTTCTGCAATATTGGTATTATAGATGCTTACGCTGTGCTTATATTATTGTTCACTCCTGTTAAAAAAAAAAATGAGGCAAACCCAATATTGCAAAACATTAAGCTTTTAACGTCTCAACAGCAAATCATTGGTCAGGAAAATCGGCAGGAATGAAACCAATAGATAAAGTAAATTGGTCAAGGTCGAATCTAGAACCCTGACCCATTCTTGTCCCTCTGAACAAAGCATGTAGAAACGTTCAAACAGACAGGGTTCGTAGGAAGAAATGAAGATCCCAGAACTATCCAAAACACCTCTTATGAGTTATACTTGCTTTGCTTCGCACTCACGTAGCTCTGTATTTTCAGGTACTGCTGCCCCTGCTGAAGAGTGATCTGTACGAGGTGCTGAAGAATACACTCCAAGCCAATCTTGCCTCTAGTCCTCCTGTCTGGCTGGAGAACAGTGCTGCCGTTACTGTGGTCATGGCCAGTGAGGGATATCCGGGAGCCTACAAGAAAGGAGTTGAGATCACCGGTATTTTTTAGTTTTTAAAGTCACTTGAAAGTAATATTTAGTAAAGGTTAAATTGGGTAAGGTATCTGAACTTCATCAGTTCTTCTGAGTGGTTCATGATGTCTTTTTAGGATTATACGAAATCTAACTTTTTAGATTATAAAAGTGATTTTGGCCATTTCTAAATAAGTAGTGCTGAATTCTGTTTAAAAAAAAAAAAAAAGTCATTGTATATTTCCTGGTCATTGCCTCAGTTTATTTAGTTCAATTCCCTTTCCTGTTGTCCTTTTTATATATGTAAGAGTTTCAAATAATACATGCACAATATTTGTGTTTCAGGGCTGTCCCAGCTCACAGACCTGGGGCTGCAGGTCTTCCATGCGGGCACTGCCCTGAAGGAAGGGGGTGGAGTTGTGTCTAACGGTGGCCGTGTTCTCACAGTCACGGCGGTTTGTCCCACTTTGGAGAATGCTCTGAAAAGCGCAAACGCGGGTGTGGCGGATGTGGGCTTCCCAAACGCGGTGTTTCGTCGTGATATTGGCCACCGTGCCATCACCTACCTCACTCGTTCCAGGTGTGTGTGAGGAGCTGACCGTTCCACACCTGCAAGATACTGATCTAGGACATGTTCTGCTGTACAGTTGATTTAAACAAAACTCATTGACCTGTCCCTTTTTTTTTTTTTTCCCCCTTGTGGAAAGTCCTGCCACAATATTAAGAACCGTACCGGTCAGTTGAGGATTGTTGGATCTTGGACAGCTAAATTATTGAGTTAACATGACCACAGACCACAAGGCATCGTAATCAGCAATTCAGTGAAATATCTTATGTGGTCAGCTAGCTCATTGGCGAACTAATCACGAGTTGTGGTCCTTTTCACACTAGACTGTTCTGTTGTGCTCTAAAAGCCAACATTATTAATCTGGGTGATGCACACTTTACAGTGGTGATGGGGTGTTAAAATGCTACTTGTTTGCAGGGTTTGAGGTGTTTACTCCAGTGTTTAGGCTGACTCAACTCCTCCACAGCTTTTTCCAACAATGGCTTCATAGTTAACTTGGTCTGATAATCCAGTCGATTACTTCTTCACCCAGAGGTGCCGTTCTCTTACTTAATAGTTCTTGTTGTCCTGAGTTTTCAGTAAATGATGCTCTTAATTGAAATGTTATTCCATAATGCTTTAACCCTGTAAATGTCCTTTTTACTGTTTGAATAAAGTTTATCAGGCCTTTGCAAATACTCTGATTCTTTAACCCGTGCCAGTTTGCCAGAACTAAGAAGCTAATCATTAAAAGACAACCATAAAAAAAAAACATTATTTAAATTACAATTATTTCATGTCTCCATCCCACAGAGGACTGAGTTATAAGGACAGTGGAGTGGACATAGCAGCAGGGAACAAGCTGGTGGACATGATCAAACCTCTAGCCAAGGCCACGTCTCGCTCAGGTACTTAACGCTTAGCTAAATAAATCAATAAAATGATGGCCTACAATATTGATGTGTAGCTTTGGCATCTGGGTTTTTGGTCAGGTACTTGTTCAGATGTTTGCTCCCGACTCTCAGGACTGTAATTATTTACACTAAAGCTGAAGGATGAAAGTTCTTTAAAGATTACACACTTTACTGATGTGTCGGCAATATTTGTGTAATATAAATAAATGTAAATGTAAATTTGTAGCAGATAAAAATGTATTTCCTTATTTGTGATTGAAAGTGATATTTGGGACAAAATGATGTTCGGGAACATAAATAGAAATGATCAGTTATGACTGAAACGTTATACTTTTTAGCACTTTTAATACTTCATGATGATTAGAGTTCTGGCTAATATTATTAAAAACTGTTAAGATAATATAATATTTTCTTCTTTCCTTCCTGCATGTCAACATCAGAAGGTGGAGATGGTCCTTCTTTATATATAGTATTTTGAGGGAAAATGTCAAAAATATACCCTACTACCCCACTCTCCTGCACAGTATGTCCAGGGACATGAGCTAATAATAAAACCCCCTTTTGTTTTCAGATTTAATAAGTTCCAATCGAATAACATTTACAAGCTTTCATAACCAAGTACACTTTAAGTGCTTTAGCTGGTGTGAGGTTATTTTGTATACATTAGAAATAGTTTCTGCTCTATTTATTCTGACTGACTCAGGATGCAGTGCTGAACTCGGAGGCTTTGCTGGACTGTTTGACCTAAAAGCTGCAGGATTTGTTGACCCCATACTCGTAGCTGGAACTGATGGGGTTGGCACCAAACTTAAGGTGCTGATATTCTCCTCCATCCAGTTTCTTTATTTTCTGAAGTATTGCTGGAGAGTAATGCTGGCGCACAAATTCTTTTCTTCTCCATCAAGATCGCACAGGCATGCAACATCCACACCAGCCTTGGTCAGGACCTGGTAGCCATGTGTGTGAATGACGTTTTGGCTCAGGGAGCAGAGCCACTCTTCTTCCTAGATTACTTCTCCTGTGGACAGCTGGACGTGGACGTGGCTTCCTCTGTGATTCGCGGGATTGCGGAGGCTTGCCAGTTGGCGGGTTGTGCCTTACTGGGTGAGCGCTGTTGATGCATTTTTGTAAATATTATGAAATTAACACACCTTTTATAATGTAAAATATAAAGAATAAGTGGTTTCAGTACAGCCCTGTGTTACTTGGACAAAACTTAAACATGGTTAAAATGCTTTACCTATTTGTTTATAAAATGGGGAGTAAGTCTGTTTTACAGATTATGAATTAAGGCAACAATCAACATGGCGTAAGTCACACTTAACTGAAAAAAGAAAATAGTTTAAAAATATGAATAGGCCTGCATCCACCACCACCGCCCTGCATCCACCACATCCACCACCCTGCATCCACCACATCCACCACCCTGCATCCACCTCCTCCACCACATCCTCCACCACCCTGCATCCACCTCCTCCACCACATCCTCCACCACCCTGCATCCACCTCCTCCACCACATCCACCACCACCACCCTGCATCCACCACATCCACCACCCTGCATCCACCTCCTCCACCACATCCTCCACCAACCTGCATCCACCTCCTCCACCACATCCACCACCACCACCCTGCATCCACCACATCCACCACCCTGCATCCACCTCCT
>JAQQZR010000010.1:11049024-11072772 GCA_030068235.1 Notoglanidium macrostoma | reverse complement strand
CCCTGCATCCACCACATCCACCACCACCCTGCATCCACCACATCCACCACCACCCTGCATCCACCACATCCACCACCTCCTCCACCACCCTGCATCCACCTCCTCCACCACCCTGCATCCACCTCCTTTACCACATCCACCACCACATCCACCACCCTGCATCCACCTCCTCCACCACCCTGCATCCACCACCCTGCATCCACCTCCTCCACCACATCCACCACCAGCACCCTGCATCCACCACATCCACCACCCTGCATCCACCACATCCACCACCCTGCATCCACCTCCTCCACCACCCTGCATCCACCACCCTGCATCCACCTCCTCCACCACCCTGCATCCACCTCCTCCACCACCCTGCATCCACCACATCCACCACATCCACCTCCACCACCACCCTGCATCCACCACCCTGCATCCACCTCCTCCACCTCCACCACCACCCTGCATCCACCACCCTGCATCCACCTCATCCACCACCACCCTGCATCCACCACATCCACCACCACACTGCATCCACCACATCCACCACATCCACCACCCTGTATCCACCACTACCACAGTCCTGCATCCTTTATAACCCTAACTGGGGATGTAGTTCTCGAGTGGGTGAGCATTTATGGCATCTTTCAAATAATGTAGAGTGGTTTTTGTGTGTGTGTGTGTGTGTGTGTGTGTGTGTGTGTTCAGGTGGTGAGACTGCTGAGATGCCAGGAGTATATGGTGCAGGAGAGTATGACCTGGCTGGGTTTTGTGTTGGTGCTGTGGAACGTGACTCCCTTCTCCCCAGATTAGGAGACATTCAGGAAGGAGACGTGCTAATTGGAGTAGCCTCCTCCGGAGTGCACAGCAATGGCTTCAGTCTAGTGAGGAAGATTCTGGAGCATGCTGGACTGCAGTATAGCTCAAGAGCTTCATTTGGACCATCAGGACAAACTGTGGGTGAGTCTTAGTGAAGGTAATGTTTCCTTGTTTGCACTTATTCTTCATGATCCTTAAATTAGTTTGGGTCTACCTTTTCATCAGACTTTCTCATGTATAATATCATAATAAATGGGTCAATTGACAAATTCCCAGATAATACAGTTACAAAATGAACTGAAACAATGACTTGTTATAAATTACTGTTATCTATAAATGACTAAATTCATACATTTAAAGGAGTCTAACAAGGTAACTGGAAAATCACGAGACCTTAACGAATGAATATAACCATTACTTAATAATAATATAAATGTTAGCCTTTCATAGTACCGCTCAGTGTTTTCAAGTGTTATACTTGATATTAAAAGAGCCTGCAGGGTAAATAGTGTCTTGTATAGGTTAAAAAAATGACAGAGATTAAAAAAGTAAATATTGTTAAAAATTAATATAAAAAAAATTTGTGTTAATAAAAAAAAAAAATAAGTAAAAAGGTTCAATATAAGATGTCGGATGTGTTTTTTTGTAAGAGCTACATAAGTAGCAGAATATTTCTTTCATGTTTAAAAAATGAATGGTCGATTCTGTTGTGCAGGCGAGGTGCTCCTCACACCAACTAAAATCTATAGCCGCCTTCTCCAACCAATCCTGCGCAGCGGAGCAGTGAAAGCCTTCGCCCACATCACTGGAGGCGGGCTTTTGGAAAACATTCCTCGAGTTTTGCCTAAAGAGCTGGCTGTTGACATGGGTAGGAGGGAGCAGTTCAATTTAGTTTTTTTTTTTTTTTCTGTAATGTTGTTGAATATGCACAATTTACAATTTATGATGGAGATTTTCAGGAAATACCATGACATGTAGTATAAGGATTATATACGAGCCCTATTAATTCGGTGATGTTCTTTCAAGTTCAGCCTTGCAGAGCTACAGAACTACATCCTTTAGGATTTAGCCATTTTACCATACCTTTTTGAGTTGATAAAGGTGTTACACGATTTTTTTCATATCATACTGCAGTTCTTCAAATGCATATTTCTGTAATTACAGATTGTCTACATACTTCCGCAAAGCTGCTCTGTGACCTCTATTGTTAATAGTGGTATAGAAATCAAATTGAATTGAATTAATAATGACTGTAAAACTACTAAAAATCATCTTTGGTTCAAAGCCTTCAGTTCAATGTGTCGCCCCCCCCCAACTGTGAATGCATTTCATTTTTGCTGTTTTACATCGAAACACTAAAAAAATGCAGTGCTTAAATTTTTTGTTTGTTTGTTTCCTTCTTTAGATGCCATGCATTGGAGGATTCCTCCTGTATTCTCCTGGCTCCAAAAGGAAGGCGCGCTCTCCGAGGAGGAAATGAGTCGCACTTTTAACTGTGGCCTCGGAGCGGTGTTGGTAGTGGGCAAGCAGGATGCACAGAGGGTCCTACGACAAGTGCAGGCCCAGGAAGAAGCATGGATTGTGGGTTCACTCACGCACAAACTGCCTGGTGAGCTTATTATAGATGAGAAATGCCAGTTTTCCAGAAGAAGATTAATATCCACACATCATCCGTATTGGATTGCAGTCAGTAGAACAGATACGGGTAGAGATACGATCAACTACTTTCATCAAATATGCAAAATTACTGACTCATGCAGGAAGGTCTGTGTGTGTGTGTGTGTGTGTGTGTGTGTGTGTGTGTGTGTGGTTAAAGCAATATTTTTTCAAACCTGAAAAACAATCTTGCGTTCCATCAATATTTCTGTAAATCATCCTTAATAGAAATTCATTTACAATTACTGCTTAGTGATTCTGTCCGTCCGAACATACACAGAACTTCATTTTGTGAGAAAAGAATCCAGGCAAAATAAAATTATGCTGAATTCACGTGCTGCCTACAGGCATGTGCATGACGCGTACACATACACATTCCTGATATCATGCTCATTTTCATCAAGAAAACTGATGCCCGAAATTACAAGCATGTCCATGAAACATGAGGCGTGGCAACAGCTGGCGTCATGACCCCGCTCAATAAAACCGTGATCCGAGACTGTTGGTCAGTGAACAATCGGCCTTTTCATTTAGTTTTTTTTTATCTATGCATATCACTAACCATACAAATGCATTTCTATGAAACTACAGGCAGCATAATCAAGACATCTTTGTGGAATCTGATTTTAAATAATCACCGAGCATTGAAAGTGATTTCAATAGATTTCTAAAGAGTTTACCCTTCACTTACAAATGGCAGTGACTCAACCAACCAGGGAACCATGACGGGCTTGAGCTGGTTTGGATCGAAACACTTAAAACACTTAAAACTAGCCCAGACTGGGAAACAACCTCCAGTAAACATGTTGAACAGGAAGAGTAAAAGTTCGTGTGTGTCTGTGTGTGTCTGTGTGTGTCTGTGTGTGTCTGTGTGTGTCTGTGTGTGTCTGTGTGTGTCTGTGTGTGTCTGTGTCTGTGTGTGTCTGTGTCTGTGTGTGTCCTCATCAAGAGAAATGAAGCTGCAGGTCTAATAGCTTTAAAAACCTGTTTTATTGTATTAGGCCTGTGGAACGAATTTAACATTTTTTTACACTTTGTCCTAGTTTTAGGCTCAGCTTATATGGGGATGAGAACAGAAGAACGAAAACATTAAATATGACTGACTAATAAGATTTTTATTTTTTTTTGACAAATGTTTCATGAATGGAAACCAAGCCTACGTAAACATTAGACTAGTTTTGTTAAAAGAAATATTTTAAACGGTTCATTTTGACCTGAAAAGAAAAGTATGTTGAGCAAAACAGTGTGTGTACATCATTATGGTTATATCCTGATGATCCAGAGCCTGCCATTAATTTGGTTTTCATTTTTGTGTGCATGGTAAATAGGTGCAGAAGCTGTGGTCATTAGAAACCTGGAGCACAGTCTGAAAGCAGGTCCCAGTCCATCTGCTGACACCAGCGTAGTGCAGAACAGCACATGTCCAATAAACTCCAGCTCTCGCAGGAGGACCAAAGTGGCTGTGCTTATCTCAGGGACAGGTGTGTGTCACTGGTTATATTTAGTTACAGCTAACTGCAGATCTTTACTGAACCAGTAATGGGGTGATGGGGACGTCTAGCCTTGTAGAGCTTCCTTCACCTGTAAACATCATCTATGTGTACATTTAAGGTTTAATATAGATTTATATTTAAAGAAAAATATCATGTAGTCTTTTGTTCCTATAAATACAACTCATGCCCCTTAAGTGCAGTGTGTAACCAACCATGAAAGTGCATGTATTGTACTATATTTTTGTGTGTGTGTGTGTGTGTGTGTGTGTTAGGCACCAATCTGCAGGCACTAATGGAGCAGACTAAGAAGCCTTCAAGTTCTGCTGAGATTGTGGTGGTCATCTCGAACCGGCCAGGCGTACTGGGCTTGAAGAGAGCCTCTATGGCAGGCATTCAGACTCGGGTACATCTTCGTAGCTTGGAATATAATGCAGTTATAACCAAGGCAGAAGGGGAACTAACTTGTGAGGCGATGATGTATGTGGATGGATGAGTGAGTTAGCTAGCTAGCTGTTTGGCCAGTGAATACATTACCCAGCTGTGTATTCTAATCAGGACACGACATGCTGCTTATGACCTCTACCTTTAAATATCTGTTCGAGCCTGATATGGTTTGTTCATGTTTCATGCATGAGTGATGCTTTTTAAGTAATATCCCATACAAGTTGAGAGAAAAAATTCATGTTAAGACAATTTTTCACTGCAGTAATCCATTAATTTCACTTTGCTTTGTCTTTTGGAAATCAATACACTGTGCCTTGTGAACGCAAGCTTGGTCCTGGCCTGAGGAAGCATCCAAGAACTGATCAATATGGTTCCAATTTTAATGTGGGAAGAACCAGGCTCTAGTCTTTTTCAAATGTTTTTTTTTTTTTTTATCCAGGTGGTGGACCATAAGCTGTACGGCAGTCGTGCAGAGTTCGACAGTACCATCGACCGTGTGCTGGAGGAGTTTGGGGTGGAGCTGGTGTGTCTCGCTGGCTTTATGAGAATCCTCACTGGGCCCTTTGTCAGAAAGTGGAACGGTACAGAACCATGCTCATCATACACTTGCATTAGTACCAGGGCTTGATTTAAAAGCGGATGCTCTTGCTTCTGTCGAAGACAAAATTGCTATCCTCTAGTCCATCCTCTTTTAGTGCCACTGTGCACATCTGTATTTATTGTTTAATCAAATGAACTGCTTGTGTTCAGCACAGCAACATGGTGTCTTAACCCCTAAGTTATGATTAATGTAAATCAGAACAAGGGTAACATGTCCCGTATTCAACCTCCAGAAACAGCAAAGCCAGCACATGGACAGCAGCCACATGTGCTGGCTTGTGTATTTTCAATAAAAGACAACAGGTTTGACTGATCAGGTCAAAATATTTAATTCTTTTTTTACTTTAATTAGCTTGGCTGGCTTTTAACTGGTTTATATGGATATTTCTCCCGGCTGGATGTTTAGAATAATTTTTTCTTGCCACAGTACTACAGTGTACTACATACAGTAGAAGTGACAATGGCATTATGCACATTTCCTGTAGTTGCGTTTGCTGAACACATTTCTGTGGTGCGATAGACTGACCTAATGTTTACTGTCAGTTTGAACTAAAAATCACACTATGGCTTAGTTTTACAATGAGGCTAATAAGTGTTGAATTAGAGATGGTGTATTTGAAAAACTGCACACTATAAGTAACTATTTTCTGTGTAACAGGTAAGCTGCTGAACATCCATCCATCACTGCTGCCTTCCTTCAAAGGTGTGAACGCACAAAAGCAAGCACTGCTGGCTGGGGTCCGAGTAACCGGTTGCAGTGTGCACTTTGTGGCTGTAAGTTGGCTTCTTTCAAAGTGCATGTGAACATGAAATCCGTTGTAACTTTAGAATTTAGGTATAAAAATGTTCTTGGAAAGTGAGTGACTGCAAAAGACATGCATTGCAGTATAATGGTGGTATACACTAATCGGAATACCCAAGATCTTCCCTGGTTTGGGTTACCTTTTCTCTACAAAGGGGTCATCAAAACTGCATTTAACTAGATTCATTTCCTGTGGTATTTTGTACCATAACCAGGAGGAGGTGGATGCAGGAGCCATCATCGTGCAGGAAGCTGTTCCCATTCTGACGAATGACACGGAGGACAGTCTGTCGGAGCGTATCCGGGAGGCGGAGCATCGGGCCTTCCCCTGCGCTTTAGAGCTTGCAGCGAGCGGAGCAGTGAGACTTGGGGAAGATGGGCACATCACCTGGAACCAGTCAGCATAGGCATTAAGGCTTGCGCTAAATAGGAGGGCTCATGTGGTACTGTATGGATTCAGGTCCACTGTTAACAGAACCGGTCCAGGAGTCTGAATTAGTCATGAACACAAGTGACCGTCCGTTTAATCTCGTTCCATATGTTGATGTTCGTGTTGTACATTCTCCTCTGTAGAGTCAGACGACGAGTAAAACTGTTACAATACATTGCGTGAACATTTCCATCATGTATTTCTGAACATTCCATATTGAATCAAGAAATTAGTTATATTAGTAACTTCGCTGCTATTATGAGTCCACGTTACCCATTCCTCTTATTGCGTTAAGCAGTAACCGACACTAACACACTTGGGTTAGAAGATCCATTGCATGCCAAATTGGAAGTCCTCAGTTTCCCAAAAATAAAGACAGATCACAAAGACTGGTGATAAACTGCAGTTAACTGTGTGTAAAATGGGTTTTGCATGTAAAAGCTGACATTGTGAGCCTGCTACCGATCATATTAAAGCCTGACAACAATGTGATATTGTACTTTATTAATCCAGATTATAAAAAATGTCAACGTTTTACACCAAGGCTTGAATTCAGATTAAGTTGTGAACAGTTTTACAACATAACATGGTCAACGTTTACCTCACGTTTGAGTGTTGAAGTTATTCTTTTTATTTAGAGATTTTTAAAAATGACACGATTGTCACTTCTGTTGAACCACAAGATGTAATTACTGAAGTGAGAGACAACGTGCGAAACTTCACTTTCTTTCTAGTAAGTCCCAATTCTTGGTTGATCTGCCTGCGGCGGAGTCTCTCCATGAGCGCTTCTTACACTGACCGCATCGAGCATAAATGCTTCCATTTGTACCGTTTCCTCAATACCACCTCATTGAAGGAAGAGCTTTCACAGAGGTTTGGGTTACTAGCTACTGCCTCATCACCCTCTCAAAGCTCCAGCACTTGCTTGTTTTCTTCTTCACATCAGCGATTCCATCACCACATTTCTTTCAGTTGTTCTTAATCATCATTAAAGTAATTTTGCTTTACCGCTATACCAATAGGCCTCTATGAGCATGTAACATACTGAAGAGCCCACATGCATGTACAGATCCGGTCAGTCACATCAGCAGCGTTGCCGTTTTGTAGGAGTCGCTTACATATTCAACATTTTAGTTTCACTGAAATGTGGGTTCAGATTTAAGAGGGAAAATGCAACATGCTGGGACACGAGAACCTCCAACATTTCAAACTTCAGAACAAGGACTGCTTTTCGTGGAACATGGTGTTGCGCTGTCTCTGCTTTGCTGAACAGCCCAATCCTCTCATGGCAACTCCACATCTCATCTCATCATGGAACAGGTCAAACAGCTTCATCTTCAGAACTGCATCTCATCCTCCGAGGAAGGTTAGCCTTCAACCAGTAGACCCCATCACCTCTACTGCCCTTAAAGGCTTGAATAATACAGGTAGAGCTCGAACACACCGACAACTGAACCATCATTTACACTGTCAGCAAGGTCACTTCTGCTATTCCACCTTTACCCAAGCCTTGAACCTTTCCACTCGGAGTTTAGCTAGCTGTCAGAACTCAACAAGGTCATTCATTGTATCCCTTAAAGCCTACTTTAAAGCTGTCTAAGGTCACACTTCACTATCGAAATTCACCAACATTTCAGCTACCAAGATGTAGCACCATGTAAACACTAGTATTGTCAAACAAGACCAGGACACCAGAGTATCGTTTTCTTAAGATAAAGGTAACTTTGCATGGAAGTTAACTTTACTGAGTTTGACTGCCACTTGAATCTTGTTGAAACTTGTTTTTAGCTTCACTCTGCTCTTGGGAACACAGAGATTTCACTACATAGTGCAAATGTGACTTTAGTATTCACAGTCCTGTAATGTCACACTTGCTGAAGCGCAGGATGGACAGCTTTTCTCTCCCCGCCTGACGAGACAGACACACCGCTCCTCTTAAGCCGGACTCACCAAGCAGAGACAGAATCTCCTCTAGACAAAAAGGTAAAAAAAAAGACAGTGAAGTTCAAACTTTATCAAACTGAATTCTGTCGCTGCATTACAACTGGAAGTAAATAAGTGCTGGAAATTTACTATGGGGCTTCAAAAACTTCATTTATGCCCCTTTGGTTCAAAGGCCTGAAGCATAAGCTGCAGTGTCATACCCATCAGCAAAATGAAGGACGTGCATCACTGTACAGTAAAATGATTATACAAATATGAACTGTATTAGCAAGCTTCCGTATACAGCTGCATCATGCTCCCATTTATATTTTCCTCTTTTTTAACTTCACCTGAGTGTTTAGGAACTTTTAAGCGGTCATTCACAACATCCCGTTTAACTAGGATACAAACGTGAGCTCACACAAGGCCAAATACCGCTCATCTTTCACCAACATGGAGCGAATACATTAAAATTGACATGTTTAACCATTCTAAGCTTCTTGTGCCACTCTGCATTAAGAGAATCTCTGTAATGCTTCCATTGTGTGCGCGGTTTTTGATATTATTAATGCAATATTGTGATAACTTTCATTTCCTAGCATCTGGAAAACAAAAGTTAGCCAATTAGGCCTTTGTAATGTGGCACCAAAGACAGTTTGCTTGATTACTGAACGGCTGAAATGATCACAATGTGACATGGTAGAGATTTTATCAGCCACAACTGTAACATTAAACTAAAAGTATTTGCAAAGACGTCTTTAGGTTACCGGCAAACTGCGGTGTTTTAGCAGCGTTAACTGTAGCAGCTGCAGTGAGGCTTATGGGAACGAGTAACTCGACCTTTCTTACAGATTCTCCTACCTGGATTGTTATCCGATACTGTGACCAGGTAGAACAGGCCCTGTTTGGATAATAACTGTGAAACCATGGGGAAGAATCTGTCCATCACCTCCCTGCCTCTCTTTCCTCCTGCCCAGGATGCCTCGATACCATGACTGCCCACCTGCGCACAAAAGCACAACAATAGCAGACAAAACGAAATACTACAGCTCATTATTCAACCTGCACGGCAAAATTAAGGCACTCTCGAAATTAAAAAATAAAATAAAGGCCAATATGATCAGAAACCCAGTTGGGAAAATGTCTGCGCTAATACACTTCGGCAACCAAAGAAACTCAGAATTCCTACTCAAGATGGGCTCCTTATCCCAGGTTCAGCAAATGACATCGAATAAACATGGCTGCACTCAGCATCAGCAGCAAACACAGCAGGATTGCTTTTCTGTAATTAAGTTATGCTGTAACTCATTTAAATATAAGGAATAATACAGACTATTTGCTTCAGGACAATCAACATACCGACATTCACTTAAATCCATGGCAAAAATGATGGATTTCCAAGTTCAATGCCCCAAGTCTGATGCAAGCATAAGAATTTTACAGCTTACGCAAGCAGACCAGCAAACGGCAAATTTTAACACCATCAGTTTAAAACGGTAACCAATTTAGCAACAGTTATTCGCACCTCCTCTGACGGCGTAACTACGTACGGAGGGTTGAAGAGAAGAACGTCCACCATTCCATTCAATCTGGGCAACAGACACTCCGTCTGAGGAACAAAAAAAAAAAAAAAAGTTTTTTATATTGAGAAATAATAAAATAGGTATCCTTGTGTAAAAGCAAAAAGGCAGTGTCTGAGTGTCAGTAGGAGTTAAACGCATCTCACCAAGTCGGTTACAACCGGCTGCAGGCGAAGGTTATTACAGCGGGATGTCTCTGCTGTGCACCGAGCCGCTGCCGGGTTCAGGTCAGTGCAGCTTCAACAGGCGCAGAATATCAAGACAGGACAAGGTACAATGAAAACATGTACTCACGTTGACCCAGAAGCACAGTTTGAGTTTACATTATGCTGTTGGGCTGCAGAGAAAACTAATCAAAGCCATGCCAGTGAAGGATCGTTCACCAAGAACACCTTCAGCCTGCCGGGTATTAGCAGAAACATTTACATGACTAATTGTTTAATCAGGATTAATATTGATAGTTTCTGTTAACTTTTAGAAAACATACTTCATCATTTTAAGTTTTTTTTTTTTTTTTTTTTAATGCTCATATCAAATTAGATACTGATCACAAGTCATCCACACACTCACAGATACAACGCTTCGGCTCCAGTTACTGACGCCAAAAAAGCAGAGACCACACCTGAGCCACTGCCAACCTCGAGGCAGACAGCAGGTCTGAAACACAGAAACCAAGTCCATTACTGCAAGATCAGCTGCACAGGTAGCAAGAGCATGAGTTCACACTGAAGGTAATGTTCTTTTGCTGTCACTATATCAGGAACAGGCATCAGATTGATCAGTCCTGACAACACAAAGGTGTGGCTGAATGTGCCCTTTTTTTTTTTTTTGCACTTTCATCAAATACATTTCACACTTGAAGTCTAGTACCGAACACAATACATAAATATTTGTTATGCGGTCTAATGGCCCTTAAAATCAACCTGGATCCAAACGGATTTATTTGTAAAATCATTCACAAGAAATCTGGTATTCATGAAAAAACAGTGAGTTTGGGAAAAATGTTCTGATCCTACTGAGTTTGTGTAAATTTACATATAATGTGACTGACTAACATGAACCTCGAGTGATGGGCTTCGGTGACACGGGCAAGCTTTTTTTATTCAATTACATCCACAAATTTCATGAAACCTTTGAGCTCGAAGCAAATCCGCAACAATCCAAAAGAAATCCATACATTAAGAAAAAAAAAGTTAAGCCACTCAATTAAAAACCGCAGTCCTGTAAAAGAAGGACGAGATCTGTATAGAGTCGGTGCTGTACGGATGCCGACCCGCTGCTGAGGCTGAGCTGCATTACTGTACATTTAGCGCATTAGGAGGCGTTCTTTCACCATTTTGTCATTATTTCTGGGGTGTCACTAAAAGTAAGAAGTGCGCTTGGTACACAAGTATGAAGAAAATTTATGTTACTGAAACTTTTGAAAATCTGGTGAGAATTTTTAGTTCGGTTTGGCCTACGAAATCCTTTACACCCAACTTCAGTAAATGATTGAGAAGTGGGAAAGTTTTCAAAACAAGCTGGGTGCAACCGTGTCTGCAGCAAGGCAACGATTAACACAGGACCAATATCAACGAACAAAGCATTGCTGTCCTGTATCTGCAGTTCACCAGGACTTGAACAAACCCAAACAACATGCACTTACATACATCTGGAAGAATGAATCTTTAACAAAGTGACATTTAAGACAGAAGCAAACAATAATACCCACTTGCTTCGCCGCAGCAAATCAGCATCCTTCTCCAAGGCATCAATCAAAAGGAAAGAGTCTTCTGCTGGCTCATATACCTCAGAGAAGGTCCCATGACCAGCATGAGAGTACAAAGGAGTCGGGAACATCAGCATGACACGGCTAATGGACTTGTTCCTAAAAAAACGGCAAAAGCATACGACAATCATAATAATAATAAACGCATAAGAGCAGAAGTTGACACAAACCACACAACTTTACAGAATGAGACAAAACAAAAGGAGACAAACGTGAGTTGACCTTCAGGCAATGGCTATAAGGAAGGCTTTTCAATACCCATACCCAGTGTTACAGCATTAAGTGAGAAGTGGAAAACCACCTCAGCTGTAGAGGAGCGCTCTTAAAGGGTACACAGGTGTGTTTTCCCTACAAGCGTACACCGTGCCAACAAATGATTTGGAAGGCAAGTTTGCATGGTGGAGGATCTGTGATGTTGTGGGGATGTATATTCTAAATTTGTAAAATGTAATTTGCTAAACAGAGATTGCACCTCAGACTCCATGAATTACCAAGAGACTTGGAATTAAAGTCTAGCTACCTTTGCCAATTAGTTACAAATGGGTTGTGCTTTGACGTCCAAACACACACACACACACACACACACACACACACACACACATGGAGGATGCGGGGAGAGATCTCCGGTAGCCAGTCTCATCATGTTAGCTCATATAAAGCTGGCAAAAGGGAAGTGGCACAAAGCGCGGGGGTGCCAATAATTATTTTGTTTCGTTCAAGGCATTTTTCACATGGTGCCTTCCCTATTTTTACTAGCGTGCTAATAATTCTGTTCTGAACCTGGCTTCCCATCCCAAGTTGCACCCTGTCAGAGAATTAAAAGTGATTTTATATTGCGTCCTGAGATAAAGCGCGAGACACGCCATGCTTCATTCACCACTGCACTGAACTACAGCCTCGCGCGCACGGACACCAGAATTACCTCACAAACCACTGAAACCATAACAGTATTTACACATTCTCCTTGTACAACACTCATGCATGGCAGGAAGGTAAACTCACTAAAGAAGCAGCACATCCGCGTGTCCTACCTTCTCTCCATTTACCACTGTTCTGTACAACCACGTGAATGTCTTCCACTTCCGGTTGATATCCGCGATGCATTATGGTACTTGGAGTTTCAGCGCTCGGGTTTCATGTTCGCCTCACAACTACAGATAATTTTATATCGTACTAAAAGCAATAAATTTGCCTAAAACAAAAATAGAGAATAGAAAGAAATAGTGTACATATTGAATATGCAAGATTACTGAACAGTTCCTTTCTTTGTGTTTAGGAAAGTAAATGATGTTCAATATCTGTCTGTCTGTCTGACTTTAACAAGAGACACTGCTGAAAGCAGCTACAATGAGCATGTGACCATCAGAACTGGACCACGGTGCAGTGGAAGGAGGTGGCCTGGTCTGATGAATCGCATTTTCTTTTACATCATGTGGACGGCCAGGTGTGTGTGCATGGCTTAACTGGGGAAGAGTTGTCACCAGGATGCACCATGGGAAGAAGGCAAGTTGGCAGAGGCAGTGTGATGCTCTGGGTCATTACTGCTGGGAAGCCTTGGGTCCAGGCATCCATGTGGATGGTACTTTGACATGTACCACCTACCTAAACATTGTTGCAGATCAAGTACACCCCTTAAAGGATCTTGAAAGACCTGCTGCTAATGTCTTGGTGCCAGATACCAAAGCACACCATCAGGGGTCTTGTGGAGTTCATGACTCAACTGGTCAGAGCTGTTTTGGCAGCATGAGGGTGGCCTACACAACATTATGCAAGGAGTTTTAATGTTATGGCTGATCAGTGTACAGTATATATAAAATGCCAGTCAAAAGTTTGGACACACCTATTAATTCAGTAGTTTTCTTTATTTTTACTACTTCAAAGATACTTAATTTCATAAAGTAATGATGGACTGTCATTTCTCTTTACTTAGTTGAGTGATTCTTGACATAATGTGGATTACTATTGTTGTGAAATAGGGCTATTCACTGTATACCAATACCACCTCGACACAACATCTCAAACACTGATGATCTCAAAAATATTTAGTTTTTTATAAACAAGTTTTGATGCCTACAGTGTTGTTTAGCGATGTAGAAAATAGTCAAAGTAAAGAAAACCCTATAAATGAGTATGTGTTCAAACTTTTGACTCATTGAAAAACCCATGTGCAAAGATGTGTAGGAGGGCAAGAAGAATCAGTCAGTGTAGTGAGAGAGAAAGATGCTCATCTTCGTATCATCACAGCTCCCATGGCAGGCCAGAAATGACACATGAGAGGTGACAGAAAACAGCAAAGGCGTGCAGACTCAGGGCTGTCAGACTCTTGGCAGCAAACTCTCTCAGAGACTCTAAGAAGACAGGAAGCACCAGAAACCACTACACATCAGCTACTCTACACTGCCTGATCAACCAAGCCTCAACGCCGCCTCCCCTTTATGGCTCACCTTATTCTGCTGGAGGGTAGATTGTAATCACCCTCCAGCCATGCTGAATTTCACGCTCTCTGGGTTCTCACTCCGGCGGCGCCGCCCTGCTATGGGGGGTTAAGGCTCATTGGTGCCTTATATATATATAATATATCTATTGCAGAAAAATGATGGCTGTTTCTATTTAAATGTTAGAGAAAAAAAAGAGCTGTATCTCTTTCACTGAAGCACATATTTAGTTAACACTCTGATGAATTTGATCTAACGTGACTTGTCAGGTTTTACACAAACTTGTAGAGTGAAAAAAGTGAGTTAAAAAGGTTCACTAGTGGTCTATTACTGCCTATTAACAAAAGTTTGTTGGAATATCATTTCTTTCTAACTTCATTTGGTCAGTATAATATTCAAAATCCAATGTAAATCCAACAGTTTTCAGCAGAGAAATTCATCTTTCTGAACAGGGAAATGACTGAAGAGGGTTAACTGTTGTCAAAGGTCATGAATGTGAATCCTCTAGAAACAGAAATTTTTGGTTCTTAAAATATAGTTTAAAAAATAGTATAAAAATATTTGGCATGTATATTATAATGAAATACACCGGCAGAAAAAATATACTTAACTGCACCTTGCCTTGTCAATGGGGTGATACCCTTATCTTTGAATCTTTAATAACTTTCATGTGGAAATGTGGAAATAATATATGTCATTAAAAAAAGATTTAAGGTTCATAATTGGACTGTAATTACCTTTTAGAGTAACGCTTTAAAGGTAACTAAACGCACCTTTCTGAGTAAAACATAGGGTGAATAAAGATATTGACGCATTAAGACAGATGTTTAATTTCCAACTTGTCCAAGCACGATACATTTCTGAAATCCTCAGGGTGTTGCCTTTGTGCATGTGAAGGAAAAACATCATGTTCTATCATATACCATATTCCAAAAATGTATGGCTTATCTTTTGTTAAGACTGACTGAAAAACATGTTTAATGCCATGTTTGGTTATTTTCTCCAGATTCATCCTTACTATATTACTAATACTATATGAGTATTATAGTCAAATTAATTATATATTTAGATATTACAGAAAATAGCATATAAATTCATACAGCAACAGAGATTGTGAACTTTTCTGTATTTTCTTTCTAAAATTCATTATTCAATTCAATTTTATTTGCATAGCACTTTTAACAACAGACATTGTCACAAAGCAGCTTCACAGAAGTATATCAATTCTGAATATAAACTTATGAATCTACACATTTATCTATATATATCCCACAATATATCACAATATCTATAAAATATTATGAACATATTACAGCCTTTGTCAAAGTTGCTAAATTTCAGAGTAGTGGCGATTAGACCGAAGCTGAAGCCGAAAGCTGAAATTCTGATCTAGTGTCTCATATTAATCTTTTGATCTCAAACCCCAATGCCTTCAATGAATAGCAGAAACCAAAGAATTGGCCTTGCTGCTCCTGTACTTTTGAAGGGACTGTATGGCCATCTTTAACAGCTGGGACATGCTGGTTACTGAAGTACAGCTAGTAGCTTTGTATTAGGGATAGCTTTCTTTTAAGACAATAACACAACAGCAAGGCAAATGGAAAAGTCATTTACTGATCAGTTTAGTCAAGTAATAAAAAAGCTAGAGAGTTTCTGCAAGGATATTCAATTTACACACCCACATGACTGATTGCAGATTTCCAAAGAAGTAACAACTGAGAAACAATCAGCCTATGTTTTCTTTGAGAGACACAATGGATTAAACAGACTTTTGAAATCTCCATTCACTTTCTTTTGTTTAGGATGTGGGGAGCCACTCCAGATGGTCCCAGTTATAGTCTCCAATGTACCGTTTTAGTCATTAACGGTCCCCACTATGTCCCACTCGTAGACATAAGAGACACACATCAAGGAGAAGCTGTAAAACATTTAATTTTTTTGGCGAGCAGAAAGCGATACAGCAAACAATTTATTTCTCATTTAGGTCTCTAAAGCACCAGGCTTTTATAAATGCCACACACGGAGGCTGTTGTGGGTAGGGCTTGGACAGCTGACTTGCCACGCTTTGCAGGCGTCTCCCAATATGGAGTTATTTCTACATCTGATAAAAAGAGATGAAAGGTTATGAGGTTGTACTGGGGAAAGTTCATACACATACTGTACACGCACATATTACTTATAGGTAATTCATTTGTCTGGACAGAAAGTTTGCATGCACGTATAAAATACAGCTTGACAGTTTTACTGAGTGGCATGAAAAGGTCCTTCTGCATGGAAAAATGGTTAAGAGTCAGTAGAGGGCAGCATTCATCCATGTTGAAATGTTCTAGGCCCATTTATTATTATTTTTTTTTTTTGCTACTGAAGGTAATTTTATTGTTTTAGCTGGCAGTGAGACATGGAGTGGGGAGAATTAGAGCGAGAGCAGCATTGCTGGCACTGTTACTTCTTAAATGCCTCCCATTAAGGTTTACTTTCCACACCTTAAAATCAACACAAAAGAGTATAGTCCTGTCCTTGATCTCATGGACAGTGGAGGAGTTAGCAAAGAAAATAAATCCACATACCTACAACTGAAATTGATACAGGTGCAAAGGAATATAAGTCAAACTTTAAGTAAAAACACTACCTGCAATGAGCGCAAGGCACTTATTCATATGAGCACAAAGTTTCCATTGTTTTCCTTCCTTAGCCTCTGAATGTTAAAAGAGGTCTGAATACAGTTGGCAGACAATCCTACCAATAGAAAATTGCAGGTGTGTCACTTTTCTAAATATTATATGTCAGTTTTGTGCATCACAATATCTCTCTGGCATTTCAGATGAAAGAAGCTGCTGGTATAATACTATTGATACTCTAGTGTTATGGGTGGTAACTTGCCTTACACACTCTCTCTCTCTGAGATTGCTGATTTCCACAAGGGGGTCTAACATATTCCAGGCTGCTCTGTCATGCCCATGACCGTGCCATGATCCACAAAAGTGAATATTTAACACTTCCCAGATTTGCGGGCCCCAAAGGGCCATCAGGAGGGTGAATGAGTAGGTGGCCGAGTGTGCGGGAAATACTCCAGTAGCATACAGCTGACTAGACAGAATTTAATTTGGATTCTCTGCAATGAGGGTCCTGCAAATCTTTTTTTTTTTGAAGAAGAATACGTGGAAATGTGTCCTTGTTATTTGCATGCCTAACAATGTGTGCGGTTAAGAAGACACAGTTATCACAAAGAAAATGTGTGGCATGAAACTTAGTGAAGAACCAAATACCACAAGCTTATGCTGTGATTGGCGGTCAGTTGGTGGTCATTTGTGTGACACTTTTATATACTTTTTAGATTGATATTAAACATAAATCAACTGAATTAGGACTCTGATATGACCAATTTTAGAGCCAGAATATCTAAGGGTTAGTCAGACTCTTGCCATGGTCAGAGAAACTGTCCCAGGCAGGATGATTAGCCACTCATTGAAAGATACAACCAAGCTGAGGATAATGGATTTGTGGGATAGCTTTACGAGAGGCTGGAGCATGCTGGGATTAGCAGACTGTATCTGAGGATCTAGCTTGACACCAAGGAGTTCAAAGAAGTCATGTTGTGAGGACAGTTCAGGGTTGGCCAAGTCAAGTATATCCAGAATGTTTCAGACTGGCAGTTGTACACATGACACTGTAGCACTTAGGTGGAACAATAAAAAGCTGTAACAAAGCAGTTTTGGCTATTTTGATATGGTCTGACTTGAGGCTTTTCTTTCTGATGCATAACTAACAGAATAAATTGAAATTTTAAAATTTAAATTTGGTTAAATAATTTGGAAAAGCTTAATACCAAAAACAACAATTGAGTTACCCCATGGATAAAAGCAAAGTAAAACAATTACCAGGAGATCACATAAATATCACTCAAATGTGTATAGTCTGATTCTTTTTTGGTAAATGAATTTGACAAAATTTTTTAAATGTGTATTTTGCTGTTATATGTTACATGACGCAATTTATTATCAGGGTTGGGAGGATTACTTTAAAAATATTTAATGACTTGCTAAGAATGTAACTTCTAATCTAATTACCACAAAATTAAAGTAATGAAACTGATTACCTTCCGTTACTTTTGGATCACCTCAATACTAAATATATGGATGATGACAGCATTTTCTCAGGTGGAAGGCAGCACTTGGTCATAAAAATAGACTTACTTTCTTAGCGAATTGGTTCAATTAGCATCTCTAAAAGCTGCTTAAACAAAACATACCAAAGCTGTTCTGGAAAATTCAAGGATGCATGAACCTCACTCTTCTCCTCACATTTCCACAAATGCATGATAATTACTCACATTAAAACACAAGTTATGTCATGAGGCCAGCAGGGTAGTGTACTGTAAAGAGTTTCATACCATAGAGAAAGTTCTACTGATGTTTCTGCTCCTCCATTTCACTCTAATGTGTTTTTATGAAGCGGCATAGCGCGTGCGCAGTGTGCTTCGTAAGTTCAACTAACTTCATACAGTTCAACTACTAATGAAATGATTACATCTATTATCAGTATTTACTGATTTTATTGATTAATTGTTGCAGCCCTTATGCATTTTAAAATTGTAATCCTGTAAACAATCCATGTTTTTTCTAAATGTATCAGTGATCTGATTACAGCTTTTTTTCTGTAACTATAACAGAATACATGTACAAATACATATATAAATGACAGGGTTGGAATGTCCTGCATGCAATCATATGACATGTGTGGACGCCTGGTCCAGTCCCTATAGCACCATTTCCAATGCAATGTATTTATAAAAGTCAAAGCAGTGGAAATATATCCAGCAAGGGAGCCTTTCAGTTAAGTCTAAAAATGTAGCACTATTAAGAGCCCTTTTACAAGAATTCCGCACCACCGTCAGGTGTGTTGACAGTCACTCTGAAACCCACATTATATGGACCTATATATGATGTACAGTATGATAAATAGCTTCACTGGTCTCACCTGTGAGAATCCATTGAATAGATAAATTGTCCAGGTATTTATTGGAATTTATACAGGCAATCTGTCTGGTCATACAGAGTTTGATGCACTCCAGGGTAGGTTTAAATGTAAACAATTGCTCAACTGGGCCAATGGATCTGAGATTTACTTGCACAGAAGTATTTGGGGGTTTGAACCAGATGGTTGAGTCATGTACTATATGTTGTATTTATCAAGTTAAAGCACTGAAAATGACTTGATTTAATGCACCCTGCTGTCCTTCATCCCAAAGCTACAGCCATATATAACAGAGTAACATGCAAAGATGAGAAGAGGAGATGAGGCAAAGTAAAGACACAGTAGGAATACATTTTTTAAACAAAGCCAAATGTATGTTTATTTTAAATGTTAATTCTTGCTTTAAATGTTAACTTGAAAATACAGTTTAATAAGCTACATATTAGATTAATAAAGATATTGTAGAAAGAAGATAAGAAGTTCAATGTATCAGTTCAACTCTGTGTTATTATGTGCCAATGGGAATATTTCATGGGTGCACAGATACGGCCTGGTAATATTGTTATTTCACAGAAAGACAAAAACAAGCAAACTGTAGTACATCAGAATGTTGGTGGTGAACGTTTTCACTCTGACACATGCACATATAAATCAGCACAAGACTTGCTAAGCCCAATAAAGTGGGAATTTGGCCTACATTTGCCATAGGGCCAATAAATGGCAGACTGGGGATGTTTTTGAAGTTAATGAGGTTGTGCTGAGGCAGAGGGAAAATAGAGCTATTTCAGCTGATCCTCAAGTCCACAGGGAGTAGCGTGGGTCAGGAGCAAAGTGAAACTATCTATAAACAGTAGACCTATCCTGATCTGTCTTCACATACCTGCAGAACCACACATTGCCAATTACTGCATGACATGACACTAATACAGTAAGAAAACATTCCTTTTTAGTAACCGCTTGATCCTGGTTAGGTTTGTGATGAATCCTGAGCCTATCCCAGGAACACTGGGTACAGGGCAGGAGAAGATGGGATGCCATCAAGCAGGATGGGATGTACACAGCAGGGCACCATTCACACACATTCATCCCTGAGGGCACTCTATCATAGCCAGTGCGTTTACCTGCGTGGCTTTACACAGTAGGAGGAAACTGGAAACTCATACAAACATGGAGAAAACATGTTTGTGTTAAACTCCACACAGACAGTAAAACAAGATCAGGATTGAACCCAGGATCCTGGAACTATCAGGCGGCAAGGCTACATACTGCACCACCCTGCCAAAACAAAGAAAGAACAGTAAAAAGAAAAAAAATCAAGAAAAAGTAAAGAAAAATGACAGTAAAATAATCCAAAGTTTAGATAAAGGAATACAAAAATATGAATGATTAAACTAACAATTTTTTCTGGACAAAATCCAAAATTTCATACAAAATACAAAATGTTCAGCCTGAACAGTAATCACTAATTACAGTGCATATGTTCACAGTGAATCACATTCATGAATTTATAGTAACACAATAAATCAGTCATTGTAAAAATTATATGGCAATGGATGATAAAGGATATGTAAAACATGTCAGATCCTGGCCTATATGTTGCCTGTTTGCTTGTGTGTGTTATTTGTAGGCGTGCCTGGACAGGTGTTGGTGTATATGTCTGTCTGCATACGTGCAGATTTGCACAAACTATGAAATTTCACTGAAGAGTCATGACAAGCATTTCAGCAGTCTTTAAAGGTTACACATTATAGATCTTCAGGAGGGCATTCCTGAAAAGAAAAAGGTCAGATTGTCAAAAACAAGAAGAAGTCTATCCATCCTGTAGCGTATCTTAAAAAAACACCTGAGGGAACATCATTCTTAGTAGATGATGAAGTAGAGGGATGTTTTTTTAGGTCTTATCAGTCCTGAACCAGAGTGTGTCTGTGCATGTGATTATATCTTAGTTGGAATATCTGACAGTTTTCAGGACATTATCATTTTTATAAAAATGCAGCAAGTGAATGTGTGTGTGTGTGTGTGTGTGTGTGTGTGTGTGTGTGTGTGTGTGTGTGTATGTGTTACTGAAGCTGTTGAGTGATCTAGTGGACTGTTTCCAAGAAGAAATACTGTACATTAGTGCATGCTACACGAGAACACATGCAACTAATTAGATGATGTATTGAGTCCCATGCTAAACTAGACTTAGAGTAACTATCCTTTGACCTTTCAAGTCCATTTTTTGGTGAAAGAGAAAGGCTTTATCATATGAGACCACACAGGACCCCACTGAGGCTGTCAGCTGAGAGAAAGGGATGAGTTGTCCCATGATCCTTTTCAAACATGTTCTGACATGGGACATCACATTTATCTTTCCCATAATCCATTTCCCAACTTCCAAAACCTGTCAAATAGTTGGTCAGGGAGCAAGTCATAGCTAAAGCTCACTGTACAAGCAAGAAACACTTCAATGAACTTAAACATGCTTTAATTTTCCTATATATACAGTAAATCAGGTACAAGACAACATAATACATCGATTTCATTAAAACTTATTATGCTTTTTAAACCAGAGATTTTCACTATTTGAAGCAGTCAAGAGAGTTTCGAAGTTACATGACAAAGGTCAAACACATAGAGTGCAAACTGGTTGAAAACCCCTATTCTAAACCATTATAAAAACAACTGCTTTCGGTAATATTTCAGTATTTGTTCTGAAACTCTACTTTTGAGAGCATCATAATAGATTCAGCATTTTAACCATAAAAGAAATTCTAAGATTATAAAATCAGTTTACCCATAAAAGTGAATTGCACTTTCATTCTAGTTCCACTGAAACACAGCCCTTTGCATATGTCACATAATATACATTGGTATATTTTGTATATTTCAATATATACCTACAACATTAGTGCCAAATTCTCCCCAAGTTTAGAATGGGAAATGAGCTTAATCAGTTTGATTATCAGGATTCTCCACTTGCTTCATCACCTGAGGAAGGTCTTTTCACTCAACTTTTCACTGGTTATTCTTACATTTGTGGGAGAATAATCATTCATTAATGAGTTCTGTTCTGTTGAATTTCTTGTTATTATTATCTTTTCATTGGGTCATTTAAACACTTCAAAACTTTGTCTGCTGTCATCTGTACAGATCGTGGAAGAGCTTTGGTATTGTGATGACGATATCCTGGTGCAGGAGCATCACAGACAATTTGAGGTACAAGTCAATACCTGACTACAAACAAAATTTATTAGGATAATTTCTGTTTCACTATGGCACATATCTGTCCAACAGCTTAATGAAAGTGTGACATTCACTGTGTGAGAAAAACACACAAGAAAATTGGAATAAAACAGCTAGAAATAAGAAACAACACAAGACCAATGTGATCAGGTGTTACAGCTAAACTGTTTTTCTAGCTAACCAGAGGTACATTTGTCCACAGATGCAATTGCATGTGGGTAAATATTCTCAGGACACCTATCCTATACAGGACGCATGAAATGGCACAAAATGTCCCACACTTCTCCATGGCTAATGAGGCATGAGACATTTTTGCCATTACTTCTAATCTAACTCAAAATGCATAATAGAAAAACAGAAAACAGACAGGGAAAAAACACATTTTTAATAATCACTAATGAAAATAATGAGAAACAGCTAAGCTTTTGCTACCTGCTAGCAGCCTAAATCAAGTACAGCTAAATATTCCTCTCCTGCAAAGCTGCTTGTAACATGAGAAAACACCCAGTTATGATCTCAAAGCGGAAATATGCACCTATTAAGTTTCTTGCTAATGAACTCTGTCTTATTGGTGGTTAGATTTATAAAGGAAACACTTTTTTTAGTTGGTAGGATAAGTTTCTCATTCATGGCTAAGTAGCCTGTGTTTACCAAGGAAGTCTGTGGGAATGGCTCTGTCATTAGATGCAAGTAAATTTCATACTGGTCAAGTTTAGGCAATAAGATTATGAGGGGAAGGTTTAAAGGTTCCTGTTACTTAATGTTCACCACATTTGGATTAGTGCATGCAAAACACACACACACACACACACACACACACACACACACACACAATCAAAATCAAACTGAAAGGTGCGGACTAGGGAGGTCTTCTTGAAGATTAGCACAACCACTGGGGGAGAAGTCAGTAATCTGCAGAGTAAGGCTATTCTTCAGTGGCATGTTGTTGCGGTTTGTGGTCCTGTTGATTTTGGGGCTGGTATTACCCTGGGGATAACATGTGTGAGCCAAATGTGTTTCCAGTGATCAGCATTAAGGTCCCTTATTTGCAGAGCTGCTCTTAGTGCTGCTGCAACTTTTCAGAGACATCTCATTAAAGAGATGCAAGGGGAGCTGAAAAGAGTTTCCTTCACTAAGGAAAAGGACTTAAAGTAGCAACAATGCTGACTTACTGGTCCAAGGCTGTGAACTTATCTCCCTGAAAATTTTATATTTAGTTTTCATAGGACTCATTGAAGTCATTAATTCTGTATTTAGTCCCTTGATGGATCCTGGATGTTCAATGGGTTAAACATTTATTTTTTATTGTTATTTATTTACATATTTATTTTGACCAATTATGTATTTATTACACTACAGGCCAGAACATATGATGTAAACAATTGTAGCACAACCTGGCGGTGAGTAAATATTCTTTAATTGAATTTCCAAGACCCACTAATTCTTAGTGGATGCACAATATACCAGCAAGGTAATACATAAACTGATCCATTACACAGCATTTGGTGTCTCCATGTAACATTTGTTGATTAGTGAAATACAATCCGAATTCCAGAAAAGTTGGGACGTTCTTTAAATTTGAATAAAATGAAAACTAAAAGACTTTCAAATCAC
>JAQQZR010000010.1:11035381-11048924 GCA_030068235.1 Notoglanidium macrostoma | reverse complement strand
CGCCTAACTCTCCCCTCCGTCTCTCTCGGCCCCGCTCCCGCCTCGCTGCTTTTGTGGCCTCACAGACTATCGCTACAGGCTGATATATTATATGTGCAAGAGACCAGATGGAACGGGAGTAAGGCTAGGTGTATCGGAGGGGGGGGTTCAAATTGTTTTACCATGGGGTGGATGGTAGGAGAAATGGGGTAGGGGTTATCCCAAAGGAACAGTATGTCAACATTGTATTGGAGGTGAAAAGAGTGTCTGACAGACTGATGGTTATGAAACTGGAAATTGATGCTGTCATGATGAATGTTGTTAGTGCATATGACCCACAAGTTGGGTGTGAGATGAGAAAGAAGAATTCTGGAGTGATATGGATGAAGTGGAGAAGAGTGTACTCGAGGGAGAGAGAGTGGCGATTGGAGCAGACTTAAATGGTCATTTTGGTGAAGGGAACAGAGGAGATGAGGAGGTGATGCGTAGGTATGGTGTCAGGGAGAGGCATGCAGAAGGTCAGATGGTTTAAAGACATATTTTAAAAAGAGGGAGGAGCACAGAGTGACATACAAGAGTGGAGGACGATACACACAGGTGGATTATATCCTATGGAGGAGGACCAGCCCGAAGGAGATTGTAAACTACAACATGGTGGCGGGGGAAAGCGTAGTTAGGCAGCATAGGATGGTGGCATGTAGGATGACATTGGTGATCAAAAAGAGAAGGAGACTGAGGGCAGAACCAAGGATCAAATGGTGGAAGTTGAGAAAGGAAGACTGTAAGGTGGAATTCTGAGAGGAAATAAGGCAGGCTCTGGGTGGCAGTGAGAGGTTACCAGATAGCTGGGCAACTGCAGCAGAAGTGGTAAGGGAGACAGCTAGGAAGGTGCTTGGTGTGACATCTGGACAGAGGAAGGAGGACAAGGAAACCTGGTGGTGGAATGAGGAAGTACAGGAGAGTATACAGAGGAAGAGACTGGTGAAGAAGAAGTGGGATAGTCAGAGAGATGAAGAAAGTAAACAGGAGTACAAGGAGATGAGGCATAGGGTGAAGAGTGAGGTAGCGAAGGCTAAAGAAAAGGTGTATGGTGAATTGTATGAGAGATTGGACACTAAGGAGGGAGAAAAGGACCTGTACCACTTGGCTAGGCAGAGGGACTGAGCTGGGAAAGATGTGCAGCATGTTAGGATGATAAAGGATAATGATGGAAACATACTCACAAGCAAGGAGAGTGTGTTGGCCAGATAGAAAGAGTACTTTGAGGGACTGATGAATGAAGAGAATGAGAGAGAAGGTTGGATGATGTGGGGGTTATGAATAAAGAAGAGCAATGGATTAGCAAGGAGGAAGTTAGGACAGCTATGAAGAGGATGAAAAATGGAAAGGCTGTTAGGCCAGATGACATACCTGTGGAAGCATGGAAGTGTTTAGGAGAGATGGCAGTGGAGTTTTTAACCAGATTGTTTAATGTAATCTTGGGAAGTGAGAAGATGCTTGAGGAGTGGAGAAGACGTGAACTGATGCTGATTTTTAAGAATAAGGGTGATGTGCAGAGCTGTAGTAACTACCGAGGGATAAAATCCATGAGCCACAGCATGATGTTATGGGAAAGAGTAGGGGAAGCTATGTTAAGAAGGGAGGTAACATTTAGTGGGCAGCAGTATGGTTTCCTGCCAGGAAGGAATACCACAGATGAGATGTTTGTGATATGACCTGTATTTGTGATGATATGTACAATGACAGTGTGACAGTGGTGAAATCTATGGTAGAATTGACAGATACTTTCAAGATAGAAGTGGGATTACATCAAGGATCAGCTTTGAGCCCTTTCTTATTTGCAATGGTGATGGACAGGTTGAAAAATGAGATCAGACAGGAGCCACCATGGACTATGATGTTTGCGGATGACATTGTGATCTGTAGTGAGAGTAGGGAGCAGGTTGAGGAGACCCTGGAGAGGTGGCAATATGCTCTAGAGAGAAGAGGAATGAAGGTCAGTAGGACAAAGACAGAATACATGAGCATAAATGAGGGGGACAGAGAAATGGTGAAGATGCAGGGAGTAGAGTTGGCGAAGGTGGACGAGTTTAAATACTTGGGATCAACAGTTCAGAGTAACGGGGAAAGTGGAAGAGAGGCAAAGAAGAGAGTGCAGGCAGGGTGGAGTGGGTGGAGAAGAGTATCAGGAGTGATTTGTGACAGAATGGTACCAACAAGAGTGAAACGGAAGATCTACAAGATAGTAGTGAGACAATGTTATATGGGTTGGAGACGGTGGCATTGACCAAAAGACAGGATGCAGAGCTGGAGGTAGCAGAGTTAAAGATGCTGAGATTTGCACTAGTTGTTACGAGGATGGACAGGATTAAGAATTAGAGGGTCAGCACAGGTTGGACAGTTTGGAGACAAAGTCAGAGAGATGAGTTTATATTGGTTTGGACATGTGCAGAGGAGAGATGCTGAATATACTGGGAGAAGCCGACACCTAGGAGCAAGTTAGGTGTTCTTCCCAAAACATGCTGATGGTGGATTGGCCACTTTGAGTATTTGGTGGACTGCATCACAGTAACCACAGCTCAATGATCAACCACAAACACTGGAGCTCTGGAGCAGCAATGTTGTCTTCTGTGCCACCCTGGTGTAGATCAGATGTGTAAAATGATAATAATACTTTTGACTCTAGTATACACTGGGAGCATCAGTCTCAAGATGATCACAGTCCTACAGAGATTTGTGTTTTCCATCTTCTATCACATCCAATTCAGCCTATGAAGACCTTGGCAATTGGATATTTGAAATGAAGGAGATATGACCCACCTCTGGTTTATACTTTATGGCATTAATACATTGCACTCAGTATCCTTAACCATTTATTAGAGTTGCTCTAAATAAATAAAGAAATCATTAGCTATGCTACCCTTTGCTTTCTTAACGAATACAGAGCTCATAATCTCCATTAAACAGGCCTTGATAGTTTTCATCATAACTAACATGTCAATTCTGTTGACTTATCCTACAAGTAAGTCCTATTTTTGTCTATTCAACTCTGGGGTACATTCTTTCTCCAAATAACAGGAGAAACCCTCCTGTGCATCAACTCCAACTGAACCAAAATCAACAGTCTACATGTTTGACAGAAGATGCATGAGTGATTATCATACTTACTGACCTATATCAGTGTTGGGCATATCTGAAGCAGACCCATCGTAATAAAAGAGTTCTGAAACGGAACAAATATAAAGACACAGATATATGCACTTGTGTATTCAGATATACGTGCATCCTGTGTGCTTGATCAATAATTCACACGTAATGAACTACAATGGAAAATTTCATTGTAATATCTGATCAAAAACAAAATTATTCCTTTTCTAATCATTATCATGTGGTAATTATTGTTTATTCCTATAGTTACTTTGTCTCTTTATGCCAAAAATAGCAGGATTCTGGGATACTCAAGGCAACCACTGAATCCTTTCTAGATTGGGGAGTACTTTATTCACCATCCCTTACTCCCAAATGAGAAGATTTGGGAGAACTATCCTTTCCTAGACCATACTGACAGACAAGTTTTTTGGCACCAGAGGAAGTCAGCTTTTTTTCTCAGTGCCAGAGATCATTTTTGTGCAATAGAAGCAGCCTGTAAAAAGATTTAGAAAACTTTCTGATGTATACTAATAAACTGCTAACAATGACAGAAGATTACAAGATGCGGCTATTAAATAACGAGACTGATGCCTTAATTAAAATTTAATGAAGGAAACTTACATTTCCATTACTTTCCCCTTCAATATATTCCCCTTCTGCAACTACACGCTGCTGAATTATGGTCTTCCTCTGAGCAATGCAGTACAGTAGGTCTTCTATTAGACCTTCTCCTGATGAAGGAGGAAACCGTTTTCCCACAGATGTGGCCCTTTTGCTTCTGCCCATTTCTTGCAAAGTTTTGAGAACCTTATTGTAATAATGTTGATCTACTGTTACTCCATCATGAACCCAGTTCTCCATAATTATGTCCTTAATGTCAAAGAAAACAATTAACATGGGGTTGAACTTAGACTTGCTTTGTGGAGCTTTAGTCATCCTGCCGGATGTGTTTTCCCATGTGTTTTTCAATACACTGACTGCTGTTTTGTCTCAGGATCATAGTGATCTGGACTGCTCATTGTTATTTAATAGCGCCACCATGTATACACTACACCTCATAGTATGACATACAGTAAATATCAAGGTTGTCCTGCACTGATATTGTTGGACTCATGGCCCATGTGCATGCAGGACCTCATATGTTAGTTCAGAGTGATCATTGACACTTTTTTTAAACATTGAGCCCTGAGAAATAAGAAATTATACTCATTATTCAGTAATAGTCATATCAATCAATTACAATCAAATATGCTACTTTAGAATGTTAATTATATAATAATGAATTGGGTCCCTCTATGCTATTATGTTTTGATCAATATTAAATTTAGTCATTTATGTCACTTACACATTTATGGTTACAAATTTCAAAATGTTAAAATTGTATGATGTGAGTGGCATATGAGTTAATGCCTACTGATATATTTCTACAATACACTCAACAGCCAGTGGAACAGAAACATCTATACACATGCTCATTCAAGTAATTATCCTATCAGCCAATCATGTGGCAGCAGTGCAATGCATAAAATCTTACAGATACAGATCTTCAGTTACTCTACACATCAAACACTGTAATTGGGAAGAAATGTGATCTCAATGATTTTGACCATAGCATTGTTGTTAGTAGCAGATGGGCTGGTCTGAGTATTTAAAAAACTGCTGATATCCTGGTATTTTCATACCCAGCAGTCTTTAGAGTTCACACAGAATGGTACAAAAAACACCAAAACAAAACATCCAATAGGTAGCAGGTCTGCATACATAAACAAACAAACTAAACAAAACAAAAAGCAATCCAAATGTTAAAAGGTGTGCACACTTATGCAACCAGTTTCTGATTGTTTTTCACCTATTTTTATATTTTATATATATTTATATATAAACACTCACTTATATATAAGTGAAAAACACTCAGAAACATTTTAAGGAAAAATAGGAAAAATAAAAAAGTTACAGTAACGTGGTTGCATAAGTATGCACACCCTTCGATAAATGCGTAAATCCCCATAAATGGGGATGTGGCTGTGTTCAGGATGAACCAATCACATTCACTCTCATGTTCAACATTAATTATCATACAGCCGTCATCAATGAAAACATTCTGTTTAATACTAAATAAAAACCAGCTGTTTCAGTAGGATCTTCTTTACATTTTCTTGGTTCCAACCGACTGCTGATGTCATGGTCCTCTAGAGATTACGGAACCTGTATGACAAAACCTGTATCACTTGTTAAAAGGTAACAATCAGGAGAGGGATATAAAATAATTTTCAAGACATTATATACAATTAGGTACTCAATTAGATCACTGTGAAGGCCATCATCAACAAGTGGAAAACATGGAGCACCACAGTGACATCACCAAGAACAGGACATCCCTCCAAAATTTACAAAAGAACAAGACAAAATCTTACCAGGGAGGCTGCCAGGAGACCTAAGACAACATTAAAGGGGCTGCAGGAACTTCCTAAATGATTTATCTTAATTATTTTCTTTTACTTCACAAAAGCCTACCATATTATCAGGGGGTGTATACTTTTTATATCCACTGAATATTTCTCTCTCGCTCTCTCTCTCTCTCTCTATATATATATATGCATGCACGTATGTGTGTGTGTGTGTATGTATGTGTGAAGTGAGCATGTGAAGTGGATACAATCACATCATTGCTCCCTTTTCTCCTGCTGTCCTATTATTAACATTTGTGCTCAACGCTAAAAAACCCTGCTCTGTTGTACCACTAGTATAACTGTCCTAAACATTAGGAGAATGTTGGGTGACATTGGAGAACTGATACCACTGGCTCACAGTGACCCAAGCTAAAGCTAATTAGCCATTACATTTTTGTCAATGGGAAAACTGCTAAGCTCTCCCCTTTCAAGACCATCTCTGACTCATCGCCATCATGTGAGCTTGAAACATGAACTTAAAAGAGAATTAATTTAATCTACTTTTAAGTGTGTGTGTCTGTGTGTATTGCCTTATCTGAAGGGGAAGACTTAACTTATTGAAATCTATTTATATTAAAGGGAAGGAAGGGGATAAGAAGAAGAAAAAAATTGTATCACAGGAAAAACTGCTGACAAATGTTTTACGAGGTTTGTGTTAGCCATATTAGAGAAGTTTGTTAATACACAGCACATGACATATTTTCTTATTTACTTACTGAGAATAATGAAGGCCGTATGATGTCTGGCCTTGCAAACCCATAATTTATAAAAATGTATGTACAATTTGTGAATGTGTATGCATGTGTGTGTGTGTGTGTGTGTGTGTGTGTGTGTGTGTGTGTGAGAGAGAGAGAGAGAGAGAGAGAGAGATAACCACTGTCAGGCCTTTTCCAGATATACAATTGTGTAGACCATCTGGACACCCAAGCTTTCTCTGTTCTCTGTCAAGTCAGCTAAACAAAGTGTGCTGCTCATACTGTGCCTCTGTTTTTATTGATTTTGATGAGTGCCTGCTCTAAGGCTTGCTGCAACTCTGTTCTCCCTCCAGTCAAGAGAGTCTGAATTTAGTTTTAAAACTTGGCTTCTTGAAGCTAAGGTTCCTGCAAGACTAACACATACTGCTTGAATTCCTTATAAAGGCAGCTTCATTTCATTGTCTCCAGTATACAGGCCCGTGTAAAACTCTAGTTTCATAATAATGTGGAATATTTAATAGCTAGCATGAGACTGTGAAATAGACACAGGAGTTGGAGGGATAAAAAAACAAAACAAAATCCTTTTTGAGTCTTCTCCAGTAACAGCTAATGAAGCTATCTATCAGCATATAGTTATAGATATTTCTACTTCATTCTGGTGGAACAAAATAAATGGGGGGATAATTTCATTCTAAATAGGTGTTATATGTTTTAATCTTTTTATTTGTCCAGTGTAATATTTCAGTAGCTCATTGTGAAGCCCAAATATTTTTCAGGTACAATATCGTCTGCAGAATGCTGTCTGGCAGGAAAAAAGCAGAAATTGTATAAATTTGCACTGATCCTAGTTAAAGACCATAGAAATAAGAAACACTAAAATGAGACATGCTGAATGTTTATAAAGCCGTCTTCTAAGTACACCTTAAAAAATGTTGGTATGTTCTCAAATGAGCTTGACTGAGTCTGCCAGCATTTTTGTTTTGAAATCTAAACGCTTAAGAACCCAGACTCAGATAGCATGTGCCAATTTTGGCAGAGCAACTATTGATAAACTGATCCCATATTGTTAAAAAATCAAAATGATTTAGTGTTTGTTTCCCTGCACAAAGAAAGTCAGCTATTTCCTAACCTGCCATGACACAATTGCCAAGTTCATTGCTCCAGATTTTTCCCCTTCTCCAAAAGTCTTGTGTGGGCCACATTAAAGATGGACCTTAAACACATCACTGAGGCCCATAATTATATCTCAAGTTCTGGTTGCAACCATATTGCCCTTACATTACGTTTGAGCTTTTCTCTGGTACTTTATTTCTGAATGATTTCTTATATATTTAGTATTTATTATATTATTTATTTTAAATTAAGATACTGTTAAATCATTTTCAGCAGAGCCTTGATAAATGAAATTAGAAAGCCATTTATTTACAGTCACAGTCAGAAGTTTACATGCATTCCTCAAGGACCTGAATTTCATACCACTATCGTTTCAGAGATTTTCTGCGACAGAATGATTGTACAACATATATCTTTAATAGAAACAAGAATTTGGTGCACAGGCTTTAATTTGTTTTGAGTTTTCAGAAATTAGCACAGGGTCAAACACACACACACACACACACACACACACACACACACACACACACACACACACACACACCACTTAGATTGGTAAGTCCGTGGTGCTCAAAGTTCCAAAATGTATTTTAACACTAACTTCCTGTTAGTGATCATGATTGACTACAGATGGTAGCTTTTCTGTGCATAAAATATGCAAAAATATACATTCAGCACTCCTAAATATTTGTTTAAATGTCCCTTATCAAATTACACCTTGACCGGATGCTTTTGGTAGTCATCAGAATTCTAGTTGGATATTTGACCACTCTTCTTGGCAGAAGTCATAGAGTTTAAATGAATTTGTGTGTTTTCTGGCACAGACCAGACTTTTAAGCACAGTCCACATATTTTCTATAGGGTTGATGTCAGGACCTGTTTTAGCTTCATGTTAGCCTGCTTTATCCATCCCACAACCAGCTTTGATGTGTGTTTGGGGTCATTGTACTGTCGGTACACCCAGTCATGTCAAAGTTTCAATTGTCTAGCTGATGGTTTGAGGGAATGTTGAAGAATTCTGAGGTTCATCATTGTTCCATCCACTTTGTACAATGCAGCAGGTCCACTGGCAGCAAAACAGAACATGATGCTACCACCACCATGCTTAACAGTTGGTACAGCGTTCCTCTGTAACTCTGGTCACTGTGACTGAACAACTCAGTCTTTGTTTCAACTGACCATAAAACTTTCCTCCAGAAGGTTTTTTCTTTGTCCATGTGGTCAGCTATAAACTTTGGTCAAGCTTGAAGGTGTTGATTTTGGAGCAGGAGCTTCTTTCTTGGATGGCAGCCTCTCAGTTCATGGTGGTTTAAAACTCTCTTGACTGTAGACAACTGTTGCTGTTCCAGCAGCTTCCAGTTCATGACAGACCTGAGACTTGATAATTCTTGGGTTGTTCCTGACCATCCAAACCAATTTCCTCTCAGCAGAGGGTGACTATTTGGGTCTTCCGGACCTTGGCAATGTTTCTACACCTCCAATTAACTTGTAACTTGTCAAACAAACCCTTTTTATGTTGTCTACAGAGAAACTACCAGCTGTAGTCAATCAGGATCACTTACAGGAAGTTAAGAGGCCTTGGCCCTGGCGAGCACTACTGAATTAATAATATAAGTGGGTGTTTGTATTTTTTTGACCCTGTAAGTATGATTTTGATGCTGTGTTAAAATGTTAAAATAAATTAAAATTTGTGCACCAATTTTTTTTTCTATTAATGAATTGTACAATCATACTGCCACAGAAAAAGAACAGTTTAAAGAAATCATTGAAAGCCCAATATTTCCATGATAGTCATGTCCATGATGACTGTGCAAACATCTCACCGCAAGTGTATGTACAAAACTATGACCCAACATAATGCTTAGCTTCTTCAACAACTTCATCACAACAATTATGACTAAAGGTTTACTGTCTCACCTTATGCCCAACTATGTATAGGGAAACTTTAATAAATGGATCAGAAAGTGTATTAGTATATAGCTTTAGGATAATTATGATCAACAACCATATCATCCTGCAGCCATCCATTATCCATGCCGCTTATCCGACAGGGTCACGTAGAAGCCTGACTGTAAATCACACTCACACCTATGGGCAATATAGAGTAGCCAATTAACCTAATTTGCATGTCTTTGGACTGTGGGAGGAAACTGGAGTACCCAGAGGAAACCAACACGGGCACAGAGAGAACATGCAAACTCCACACAGAAAACTCCAGTTGGCCTTGAGTTTCAAACCCAGAACCTTCTTGCAGTGAGGTGACATTGTTAACCACCAAGCCAATTTTTTCTTATTTCACCTTTCCATTAATTGGTTTGATTGTAATTTAATTTGCTTAAGTGCTATTCAAATTCCTTTGCGTTAAACAAATGTTAACAGTCTCTACACTTTAAAAATCCAATAAACATGGCTGTGTAATTCTGTTTAACTCATTTCTTCCTTCCATCTGATAGGACAATAGTGTTTTTTCTCTCTCTCCTTTTCTCTCTTTTTTGTCTTATTGCCCTTTTGCAATGGATTTGATTATTGGTCTATAGATTATTTGGCCACCCACAAGATGTACAGTAATTTAAGCTCTGTTGATCCATGCCCAAATATTTCTCCTTGGAGACTACATTTAAAAAGGACATTGTGTATCCTTTTTGTTTATCTTTTTCTCTCTGAATTTGTATAAATTCACCTAACACCTCAGTAGATAACAAATCTACATTTATTCTGCAAGCATCTCTTCTGAGATTCTCTATTTTGCAGCCCTTGAAGGAGCACACTTAGACACTTCTCATTTGTCTGTTCTTCATGGTAACTTTATTAGTAATCACTTCTGATTACTTCTTCTAATATGCCTATTATTATTATTATTATTATTATTATTATTATTATTATTATTATTATTATTATTAATGCTCATTATGGATTTGCCATGTAATCAGCAAAGCCTTTAAATGCACAAAGCTTTGTGTATACATGTTTTGAGGTCTTATGCAGGTGAGCCAGACACAGACCCATTTTTCAATGTTCTTTGAGTTAATTCAATTGTGGCCAGTGGAGGATATGACGTGCAATGTGTTGCTGGATCTCCACTCTTAGACTACTACAGTGAGCCTGAAATTCTGGTAAACAAGAACTAGTAGTCAGACTTACATAACACAGCTGGATAGGGGAGTCACTGCTAGAAATGCGTCATCCAAATGTCTTCTTTACTGTAACAAGGTCGTGTAACAAATAGTAGAGACAGACCATTCTGACCATCTGAATTTCTATACACTGTAGTAACCGAATATGTTTCATGTAATATATATTCAAGGGTATTACAGCATGCAGACAAAAACTCTATATACAGACATCTCTATGAACTTATTAAGAATGTCAAAAGCTGACCTATTATGCCATTTTTTAATTTCCGCTCATTTTCTTCCCATCGTTTCCCACATCTCAGATCCCTCTTTGAATCCCGCTTCGAAAATTCAGGCACATTTGTGTGACATTTGTTTGTTTTATTTTCATCAAACTTTCTGTTTTGGCAGGTCAGGCAGTGGCCAAAACAGCCCTGACTTTATTTCCACCACCCTCTAAAAGGTGGAAATCCCCTGGCAATAGCGTAAACTGCGCATGATAGAAATGTTGCACATTGGAACAGATGTACTATATCTTTCATTCTCTCTCTCTCTCTCTCTCTCACGCTTCTCTCGCTCTCATTATTTCTTCACTGTTTGAAAATAATGACTAATGTTTTCATGCAGGAGTCTCTTCCGAGAACCAAAATGCTGTTTTTTTTTTTTTATTAGAGGACCAGGAAATTTCAAGAATAAAACATGATGTTGGTTAGGGTTGGGATCCCACCAAAGTTCCTAACTACATGTGTGTGTTCTCAGTAGTAATTAGTTTTGCAATACAATTGTTTCGAAATAATTTAAAGCCAAACAGGGTAACAGGAACATTCTAAACATCAGATTTTCTCCATTGAATATTATTCTTGCAGCAAATTCTGAAAGCACTTCTCAAAAATGCATCATTTGCCTTATGGACTTTCATCTTGCTTTAAAAAGGAGTTTTCACAACCAATAAGCTGTAAAAACCTTAACATTTTATTATTATTGGATAAGGGCAGCCTGCAAAGCCAATTAGCAGTTATATGCTTTATTTAAAAAAAAAAATCAAGGTCAAGGCAAAAAAAATCAAGACGTTTTTCTGACTGGCCCAGCCTAAGGGAATTTTCCATCTGTGGTGTTAGAAAATTTGTGATTTGTTATAGAAAACAAAACCTGATGTGAATGCAACACAAAAGAGTGACAATGATGGTTAACAACTTTCACATTAAAAACAGAACACACATACAGCTTGAGCATACAAAGTTCATGAGTATTTACAGTTTTGTTTAACACAGAGGCTTCAATTACAATTTACTCAAAACATTTCTGTGCACTTTATCAGTAAGTTATTTATCAACCATTATCAATAAGTTGTTTTCTGTGGTTATTGACATGATTTCTTTCTTTATTATTTTTGATTATCTTAGTGCTTTTGTGTTATCCAGTGTAGCTGTATGCAGACACAAGGCACTGCAGGACATGTTATTACACTGCACAGAGCTAGGTTCCTCTATTGGATGTAAATTTTAATGCAAGTTGCTGACACCAATGCAATTTTTATCATTTATTTAGATTCAAACTGCATGAATAGCAACAGGTCCAACAAACCTGCAGGCTCTGTAAAGTGACCTTCTGTCTGTTTATCCTTTGGCTCAGCACTGCACATTTATGTTGGGCTTCTAAGAAACAGTTGAGCCACCCACAATACATGACCCTTGGGGCTCCCAGCTGGTCTCAATTTTCTGTCCAACATCACAGATGTTGCTGAGGACAAGCTCCTATTGGCCTTGGCTTTTTTATAAGTCAATATTTTAAGGATCAGTAGAAATTTGCAAGCCATAGTGTCAGTCTTTGTGTCCAGAGGATTCATTGCATTTTCTTTTGGATGTTATGTACTTTTCCCATGATTACACACCAGAACTATAGATATCTCTTGCCTTGTCTTGTTGCATTGTGGGAACACAATGTTCCAGGCATTAATGTGGGCAAATAACATATCTAGCTACTATATAACACACTTCCCATGTATGTCATATGTAGGTGCTATAAAGTTACAGACTGATGTTAATTCAGTTAATTTAGTTGGGTTATTATTTGTCAACATTGTATACATAAAAACACAACAGAAATATTAATGTTGCTATGATTTTGTGTATTAATAATGCTAACCTACAAATTGCTTTAAAGCCTGTTTTTGTTTGTGGTGCCATGTTACACAGATAGATAAATCCAGATGAATTGTTATTTCATGACTAATTGCAGTCCAGGAAATTATGTACACCCTTACACAAAATTGTATTGGCAAACCAGTTCATTCAAATAGAACTACCTAATGTCTTGCTACAGTTAGACACACATGTGGGCTAACATTATCCATAATAAAGTTGGTATGTAGAGCTCAGGTTACAGTCTGTGCCATGCAGGTTTCTTCCAGGTTATTCTGTTTTCTCCCTCTGACATCCATCACACAAGAACATGACATGCAAAAAATGTCATCCTGAAAATATCTTAAATCTAGTCACTTTTTCAAAGTATTTACTATTAAAAGATTACAAGAAACCAAAAATACGATTATTGTACCTATTTCTAGACAGTTCTACTATTTTTAAAGTAATTTCATTATCTTATTATATTAGCAGATAATTCTTTTAGAGAAGAACAAAATTCTGAAAATAGTAGAATAGAACAAGGCTATTTCAAGCTTAAAATGAATGAAAGTGTCTACAAATTAGGCTCAATAGTCTTATTTTTACTTTACTATATTATTATAGCAGAAAATACTAACTCAAATTGACTATTTTCAAAGTATTTCCATTTGCTAGGATGTAATTTTAGGTAGCGTGTGTGTGTATGTGTGTGTGTGTGTGTGTGTGTGTGTGTGTGTGTGTGTGTGTGTGTGTGTGTGAGTGTGTGCGCGCGTGTGTGCGCGCGTGTGCGCATGTGAGTGTGTGTGTGTGCGTGCGTGCGTGTGTGTGTGTGTGTGTGTGTGCGTGTGTGTGTGTGTGTGTGTGTGTCTGTGTGTGTGTGTGTGTGTGTGTGTGTGTGTGTGTGTCTGTGTGTGTGTGTG
>JAQQZR010000010.1:11020276-11033142 GCA_030068235.1 Notoglanidium macrostoma | reverse complement strand
GAGTGTGTGCGTGTGTGTGTGCGTGCGTGCGTGCGTGCGTGCGTGCGTGTGTGTGTGTGTGTGTGTGTGTGTGTGTGTGTGTTTCAACTTTCTAGATGTTAGGCTTCAACTTCCTAGATGGAATCTTAGCTTTGAACCCCATGAATGTCTCTCTTCCTTGTTCATAAAGTTGAGGAATCATTCATCACTCTGTTTGCTCTGCAAGCCTTCTGTTTCACCACAACAAGAACCTCAAGGCAACCATATTTTCTATAAGAAAGGCCAATGGCGTCAACGTTAATTGTTCTCGATCTCTGTTGTGAAGTTGAGGTTTTTTTCATGTGGTATATTGAAACTCCTACTCAAACCCACAGCATGCAATGTTTTCATCAGCACATTGCAACCCCCTCCCCTTCCTGCTTTCTTTAGCTTCTTTTCTTTTAGAGTGTGAAGTATCTTACATGTTAAATTCTGAAAATGTGTATTTCCCTTGGCTAAACCACTCAAGCAATTTGGACAGAAGACGTGAGTGGACTTCCCCAAGATCAGTGCAATGTCAGCGGCAAATCTGGCAAAGATATCTACTCTGCAAGGATGAAAGTGAGTCACCGGTAACTGGGCCATAAAACCACAGGAAGGAAAAGGCCTTGCCTGGAGTGCCAGAATCACCCACTTCCCACCCCAATCCTGTCTCTTTCTTACAAATGGATCAAGAAGCCATTTTGTGCCAAACCCCATAGGTGAGCATGACACAAAGTGACAGATACAAAAAAAAGTAGGCACCAGTCCAGTCAAGATATCTGGCACAAAACCAAAAAGTAACAAGTGCTGTAATTACTGCCATTTTCTGCTGTCAACTCATAATTTTTCTTTGCTCCTGCTCATAGGAGCAGAACCACAATTACAAGAGAAGATACACAAACTGAAGTAGTAGTTATTAGTGCAGCTGCTCCTCTCATCTGAAAGGAAGGATTCTTCGGGTTGTCTCAGGGGAAGTGACCCAGTACACACAGCATAAGGGAACCAAAGGGAGGTCAGGATGACAACAATCAAGAAGTCTGTTTAGCACTCAGCCTCAGCAATCTGAGCAAAAAGGATTCACTGTAATATCTCTTGATCTCAAGTTGTATTTCAGTTCCTTGGATAGCAAGTTTTACAGGAAAAAACTTCAACAATAACTAGATGCACAGGTTATTGAGGTTTAGACTGCCTTGTCTGCTCATGTGATTAAATCTGATTTGAATTACTTTACACAGGAGGCTTATTCAGCATTTCCAAAGAGTGCTTTAACACATTCTAGGCTTGGGGATGTCAGCTGTTAAATCTAACAGACCCTTGATGTGGGTGGACTTTGTCCTTCAGATCTGCAGTTGTATTTATTCAGAAATAAAAAGAATAGATTTCATTGTAAATGAACCCTTGGGGAGTATGAGGTTTGTTTAAAATGAAAAGTGGAAGCAGTGCTGAGGCAATAGAAAGCAATTTTATTTGCAATTAATGGCCATTGGAATGAAGTATAGATGATTTGTTTACAAGGATTCTCGTCAGGGCTAATTGTGAGAGTAAATACTAACTAGAATAGGACTCAGGTTACCATCAGCCTCCAAGCCACAAATATATAGCATTATTTACTGGTAAGATAATGACGTAAAATGCCAGGTTTGAGCTGCCATGCATATCCTCATTAGCTCACTTAGTGTTAGCCTACGGCACAATTCCTTCTTGTAAATGTCTGCACCTAACTCAAACAGGGCTGTGAGTTCAGACACAGGGTCCACAGCAGAAGGTAGCTCTCAGAGTAATAATTCAGAATTGCTAATCAGCTGAGTTCACAGAAGAACTACATTTCAAACGTGATTGCATATTATATTCTTTTTAAATGGATGTGGACCTTGTAGTTTTCTGTCCTCATAAAATAAATTTAACATTCACGCTCCTCAGATTTAAAGTTGAACGTACCTAAGGCTAAAGTTATGATATGCTTGTCAGCTATTCTTTCAGGAAGAGATTCTTGATGTTTGTTCTCAATCACTTTCAAATTTTAACACTGGCTGTCACACAAAATTAGTTTTCTACACCGATTTGATCACTTTATATTGTTCTCCAGAATATTCTATAGTGTTACATACAAATATCACACTAACCCCTCCTTTGTTGCCTGGTTTGCCTTATTTAAGACTTGCAAGTTAATATCACTGTTTCATTTTCTCACACACATGACGTTCCCATTTTCCTTCTTACACATCTCATATACTAATAAACTGGAATTTATCATGCATGACAATGACTGGAAATGAATCTTGGCAAATAAGGCAATTCTACATTTCTATTTCCAGAACGGGCCTGGCCAGTCTTATTCCTGGAAACATTCAAAGTACTTCCTTAACCAGGAAGTGTCAACCTGGGAAGCATGAAAGTGGGGAAATCACAGTTACGTCACAACAGTAAAAATGTCTACATCACAGGAAGTATAAGTAACACCCTGATGAATCAGCATTACAGCAGACTTAGACTGCAGGAAGTGACAATTAGAATGTACTACATTAAAAAACAAAAACAAAAACAAAAAACAGTACTGTAAGTTCCTCTGTTGTAATACCACTATGGCTTAACTTGCTGTCCTGCTTTCCCACCATTGTTGTAAAACTGATCCTGTCATGTAAGATTCAAAGAAATTGCTGGTTGGTAAAGATTGCTGTCAGTTCTGGTAGGTGGTGAAAAATTATAAAAATTGTTTTGCTCTCAGTTTCCAAATTAAGTGTTCAGGGATTACCATTATGTTATAATAGAATAAAACTGGGGCATGATAGATATTGTGGATTCAGTTAGTTCCTTCTTCTAATTTTAAATAATTCCCTAATATTTCATTTATTTCACCTAAACGATATACTGATGCCATAATCACTAGTGCGCTTGTCTAAATTTCTTGCTACAGCTGGAGTGGGTCTACTTTAAACTGTAGTGTGCATTAAAAAGTCATGTAAGGCAATGTAAAGTCCCTATTTAATGGCAGTTTAGATAGTCAGCTGATCGTTTGGATCATGTGTAATTATGTAATTACATGTAATTATGTAATTAGTAGGATGAATATCAAGCTCTTCAGGGCAGTGGGTCCACAGAAATGAAGCTGAGAACAGCTTTTAAAGCAACTGTACTTAGTTTCCAGATTTAAAGATACAGTCTAAAGGTAAACAAAAAGCATCAGTTCAGTTTAGTACCCTTTTTAACCAAAATTAACCAAATGCTAACATTTGCAAGAAGCAAAGGTATAGTAAAGAACCAAACTAAAGAGGGAAATAAATCATGGCATGGCTCTTCACCTTAGGCAGTTTTTATACTTAACAGGCCGTAGATCTCTTTCACTGTCATTCCTGTTTCAACACAAAATCAAATCACTTAAAATGGATGGAGACCTACAACAATGTAGCAAACAACAATTATATATTTGAAAGGCCCATAGTATTTGTGCATGTTTAAACACAAAAGCTATGAACCCCATGAGGTAAACTAATATAAATCTAAGAGATAATGTTAAAGTTATATAATATAATATAAATCATATATTGATTGCCTTAATGACATCTTGCCACTAAAAATACTTTCAATGTAGAAGACCTCTGCACCCAAAAAAATGATTAATTAAATAAAAGAAACTTTTGTAGATTCACATTAGACTGAAATGACAAACCTATGGGTTCAAATCTTTTTTTTTTTTTTTCTGGGGATTTGATGAATCGGAAATGTGTTCATTCATCTGGTAGCCAAAGCAAACTGTGTTTTGGCCTTCTTTTGGTAGATGACTTACTGCAATATTTTTTCTCATATTAAACTGTCTCAAAGTACATCAGTTGGTCAATACACACTGTGTTCGGTTCTTTGTGAGTAACTCAAATCTGAGACCTATATACCACTTCTATTCTACCTAAGGATATTTTACATCTGGTTCAAATGAACCTGCTGACGTAAACATTTATTTGTGGGTTGATTTTCCTGATAAATCATCAAAACAATCTCTCTTTTAAGAATTTACAAGAATCCTGACACATTCATGTTTTCTGCAAGTATTTAAAGTAATAGTTTGAAATGAAACTTATAGGTTAAGTAATAAATTATATATTTAATTCAGTTCAATTTATTTATATAGTGCTTTTAATGATGCATATTGCCACAATATATGAAATGAAATTAAATTAGAAGGTGAATGATTACACTACCTTTTTTGTTGACCTCTAAGAACAGTCGAGTTAATGCCTTAAGCTTGAGTTAATGCCTTAATTTTCTCACAATCTTCAATTCCCATCCCCAACTCCAACTGCCATCCCATTAGCTTTCAACCAGACTAACAATACAAGACATACAACTTTGAGACCATATTTAAAAAAAAAAGTTTACTCATGCAGTGACACGGAGTTAGCTGAAGGAGGTCTTCAGTACACATCACCTTATTGTTATTCACACTAATCAATAGAAGAGAGAGTAATGCCATCCTTCACACCCAGAAAGCAGGACCAATTACACTCTCTTGTGCCCATTGTAGCTGGGAATGTCCCATTCAAGGTAAATTCTAGTCTTCCAGTTCCTGAGATAGGCTGTGGATTCACCATGACCCTTACTAAGATAAAGCATTTACTGAAAATGAATGAATGAATGAGACATGTCTTCCATGCATAGACAAGACCACACATTTGGCTGAAGCTGAGACTGGCTGCTGATCAATCTGTGGTGCCAATCAGCTTTTGGTGGGACGTTTTCTGGCCTGTTGGATTACACAGCACCACTGTTTACCTTGGTAGGTGATGCAGAACCTACAGGGTTGGTGCTGTAACCAAGCTAATTGTGAAATATTTGTCATGTAACAGCTTGCCCAAGGATCCCTCTGCATTCCTGGCACAATCCCTGACCTGTCTGCTCCTTTCAGGTTTAGACTACAGAGAGACATAAAGAAGCCCGTCTGTCATCAGTTGGCATCGAGGCTCTAAGTTGTGAGCTTAAGATCCTGGAGCAGGTGGAACTGAGACCATGATCATTGTAATGTAGGGCTCCCTTCCTGCTCCAGGTCTGCTGAGCTCATTAGTGGCTGTTGAAAGAGGGGAAGGGCTGGGTTTCCTGCAGGAAGGAAGTCAGCTGTGCAGAGGGACTCACATTACCTCTGAAGAGCTCTCTCGCACCATCAGTCCATGGCCATGCCCCCTTACTCTGGCCTAGATGTGTCACTTTACCATTATAGTGCTTCCTAGAACTTTACTCTCAAGTGGAGGAAAAGGAAACTACAGAGCTGGTGGTGCAGTAGAGATTAACAATCGTCTACCAAACAATTGCTGCAAGAGTTAAGTGAAACAACCTTTGAATTGAGAGTTCAATGAGAGTTTAGGGCTGGAAAAGATTAATGTGCCAGATTCTGAGGTTTGCTGAATCAGAGAAAGTATCTATACAAGATGCAAGATGTCTTATATATTTATAAGTTTAGGAAGAAGACAGTTTCCACCTTATTCTCAGTCTGTAAATGTATTTGCATAGGGTAATAGTGTCAGGCACTGTGGTGCAGTGTGGTGTGGAGATTCATTTCCAATCTATGGCTATTGTTAATATCTGTCTGTGTTTTCTCCCACCTCTCAAACATGACTTGTAGGTATACTGACTGTATATTCTCCTAGGAGTAAGTACAGTAAATGAGAGTGTGCATGTGTCTGGAGTCCTGTGATATTGGTGCTGCATCCTCGCACCGCACACCCAGTGCTTCCAGAACAGACTCTGGAGCCAGTGTGACCCTGGTATGTTACAGATCACAAGAAGATTGCTCCTAGTAATTGAAGCTCAAACTGCAGTTTTATTGTTATTACCAAAGGTGCAAAGGCAAGCCTATACATGCTAGAGCATAGGTTTTCCAACTTTTTACCTTTTTAAGTATAAGAAATAAAACTCCATAGATCCCCGCAGTACAGCTGTTTTTGATGAGCAAAATCAACTATTCAAATATTAGGCTAAAGGTGTGTACAGTAATATTTCACAATTTATTTGGAGCCATAGAACTTTCCACTCACATAACACATTTATAGGCTTACTTGTTCTTCAGTTATTGAGGTTAAAAATGTAATAAGCATAAAAACTTTGATAATAATGGGTGTTTGTGTTTCACTGTATCAAAATAAAAAAAATCTTTCACAGACCCCCAATTTAAGAACCACAGTGTTAGAAAATGTAGTCCGGTAAGTAGTTTGAGTTGGCAATTGATTGACATTTAAGCAGGTTTTTTGTTGTTGTTATTTGTTTGTTTGTTTGTTTGTTGTTGTTTGTTGTCTTTCTTGTTGTTATTGTCATTTAGGGTTAACTAGTCCAGCTTTCTCAGCTATATTTTGAACTCTTTGGAGGCAAACAGAGGATCATTGTAATATTTGTCCTCTGTTTGGGAACATTTTGTTCACTTTGTTAACTTAAGACCATCTGTCCACTTTGTGTTTCACTGAGTGAATCATTAAGTTCAAGCTCTTTTAGGCTTTTCCCTCCTAAAGAATTGGATTCCTTTTAGACTTCACTACATGCTGTAAGCAACACAAGCATGATAGCATGATTGGAAAGGATCAGTTATAGACTTAGCAGACAATATCATGCAGTAATCTACTTGAACGTCTCATCTTACTGAATTCATATCCACATGTGCCTGGAAAGAATCATTTTGTGCTGCAGTGCTCAATGACACATTTAAACATTTTCTGCAGTTGTACTTGTGTGGCTTGCAGATTCAACTTTGCACCTTTATATGTTATATAATAGTTGAAGCTCTAAATATCTTTATTTGAAAGAAGTGGATTTAAAAGGGGTGGTGCAGTCATTAGCACTGTCATCTGACAAATAGGAGGTTCTGGGTTTGAACCTGTCTGCTAACTAACTGGGGCTTTTCTGTGTGGAGTTGCATGTTACATGCCTGCACGGATCTCCTCCCCAGTTCAAAGACATGCAGCTCAGGTTAACTGATTACTTTAAATTGTCCATACGTGTGAATGTGAGTGTTATTAGTTATGTGTCTCTGTGTTAGCTCTGTGATAGATTGGTGACCAGCCCAGGGTGTACCCCTCCTCTTGCCCCAAATCAGCTGGGATTGGCTCCAACGACCCTGCGTCCCTGACAGATGAGCAGTACAGATAATGGATGGATAGATTTAAAAGGGGAAATTGCATGTTTTTTTCTCTTAATCCTTTAAGTTAACTGTAGGGGGCACCATGGTTCTTCATGTTCATGTGGGAGTAACTCCTACAAAGAAGTGAACTGGTCCAAAGTCTCTGCTTGGCCAGCTCTGATTTCTCTCTCTCTCTCTCTCTCTCTCTCTCTCTCTCTCTCTCTCTCTCTCTGTCTGGTTGTATAGTTTATGCAAGGTTTTGACACATGCAATTCTTAGACAGTTTCTGCCAAATTTATGGTGGCCTGTTCCATATGTGCACAAAAAGTAGGTGGTAAAATCCACATGGATTGTCAACAAATTCTACGGTGAACTATAAGGATGTCTATGATAAACACCTAGAGCAAAACACAAGGCTTCCTGAATACATCATACGGTAGTGTACACATTATGAAGCTCTGTTCAAATCACCAACTTGGTATAAGAATGTGCATAGTAAGGAAATAATTTTAAGCACCAAGTTTCAGTGCAATCCATCTTTTAGGTGGGTAAATATAGTGCTGCATGTTTCCATCCACTCCTTTAATTCTGTCAGCAGAACATAATCTCCCACTGATATATTTTTGTTAAATTTGTGTAAAATCTTTTACATGTTTATTCTCTGTCTTCCTCCTGGACACAAATCAACTCATTTTGGATGAGCTGAAATAACAGGCAGGATGAGGAGGTTGTCTGCAGAGGGAGGAACAAGGACTATCCAACTAGACTTCCTGACATGTAGCTGCCTGTGTCTGCCTGAAACTGGGGACAGAGTGTAAAAGCTAAATTGACCTTTTCTTATAAATTCCCTGGAGCCGAACATTTGGCCAGCTGGCTTTGTCTGTTGATGTCTGATCAATTTATGTTTACTTTCAAAAGGCTACTCTGCACACGACGGTCAGTGGTGAATAAAATTAATTATACATTCACTGGGCGTTTAGTGTTTTATTTTTTATTAAAACAGTTGTGTGATGAAAAGCGAAAAGTTCAAGATTGGCCAGCATCCACTACCAACTAATTAACAGGCCTGCTCAGCTGCACCGAAAATGAAAATGACATCACTGTTACTTTTTTCCTTTCATTATTAACACAGCTGCTTTCTCTTTCCCCTTCCTCTGTTTAAAGCTCATTTAAGCTGTTTTTTGGTTAACTCGAAATCCATCATACATGATTTTGTATATTCTATAAGGTCTAACATTCCTATTTTAGCCATATTTCAATCTGTAACAACCTGCAGTAATGATAGCAAAGTAAGGAAAGTGGGATTTATGGGCTCATACGTAATAAGCAAAAGGTCAAAAGAGAAAGGTGTGAGGTCAAGCTAGGTTCATGTCTTACATAAGAATGAGACCCTCGTATGAGTTATGAACGGCCTGAGTGTTTCAGGAATGTATGCAAAAAAGGCCTTCCCTCTGTCAACATATCTCTGTCCCAGACTGCATCTCTTCTCAGAAAACAAATGAAAGGAGGTAAAAGAAATGAGTGAGAAAGAGAGAGTAAGAAAAAAGAAAAGAAATTCATGTAGACAATGTCAAGATCTGCATGGTTGGAACATGTGCTGGGCTGCCTGTAATGGTCTAACAGTGCCTACTGCAATTGTGCTTCATCATAAACTTAAATAATAAATTATTATGATTATTATGATGATATGTTTTGACTCCCCCAACAGCACTTGGTGCCCTACACACAGCATGTGATGTGCATGTATGTTGCGCTGGCCAGGGATACTGTCCTGCCAACCTTGCCCTCAAAACTATTCTAATAATCAACAAAGCCCACATTGTTTTCAAAGAAACACCTGGACTTCCCACAGTTCAGTGACCATAACCTGCTGTAAGATACAGTCAAAAGTTCAAAAGTTTTGGAACACTGGCAATTTTTGGAATTTTGCCTCTGTAAACCATCACAGTGGATTTGAAAAGAAGCCATCAAGATGTGATTGAAGTGTAGATGTTCAGCATTAATTCAAGGAGTTTAACAAAAATATTCCATTAACCATTTAGGAATTTTTTACACAGTCCCTCCATTTTCACAGGCTCAAAGGTAATGGAACAAACTAGCATAATTATAAATATAAGCATCATTTTTAATATTTGGATGCAAATCAATCACTGCAAGTCTGGAGCCCATGGACATCAACAAATGCTGAGTTTCATCCCATAAGATGCTTTGCCAGGCCTTTACTGCAGCTGCCACTGCAGTTGCTGTTTGTTTATGGGTCTTTGTGTCTTTAGTTTTGTCTTCAATAAGTGAAAATCACACTCTGCTGAGTTGACTGACTCAGCCATTTAAGGGAATTTAATATATTTGCCTTAAGAAGCTGTTGGGTTGCTTTCATGGTATGTTTTAGATCATTATCCATCTGTACTGTGAAGCACTTTCCTGTCAGTTTTTGTAGCATTTTACTGAATCTGAGCAGAAGGTACAGCTCTATACACGTCAGAATTCATCCTGCTACTTTCTTCAGTAGTCACATCATCAATAAGCACCAGTGACCCAGGTCCATTGGCAGCCACACATGCCCATATCCACCAGGTTTGACAGATGGTGTGGTACGCTTTGGGTCATGAGCCCTTGCTTTTCAAAATTCAAATCCATTGCGGTGGTATACAGAGGCAAAATTACAAACGTTGTGTCAGTGTTCCAATACTTTTGGAGGGGACTGTGCATCGCCATGCCACATTGTGAGTTATGTTTGATAATCAAAATTTCATTGCAGTGTTATTTTGGCAGGAATTTAGTATTTTGTTTGAGAATATTGTGAATAGGAGTGGGATGTGCACAGGAGAGTCTTTACAATGATATTAGCAGTTCTTAGAAGGCATAATTCTACAGTATCCAGGTGAGATTATCCACTGATGATGAGTCTTGGGAATAAACTGTTTTTGGAAAGAGCAGATCATTAGGATATCCATGTGGGAGTAGCACAAGATAGGTCATAAGTGGAGAAAGCTCTAAGCAGAGTTAGAGCATCAGGATGAATCAGGAAGAATTGGAGGACAAGATGATATCACAACATCAGGCAGCAGGGAGTGCAGCTGTAATGAGGAAGAGAACAGATTACTAGGGGTTATTATTGGTCATATTCTAGAGTGATTTTATGCTATGACAGCATAAATAAAAGGGAGAGCCAGAAGGTAGCACAGGCATGGGGTACATAATGCATCCTGTCATTCTACTGGCAACAAAGCTGAGTAATTGCATGAGAGAGAGAGAGAGAGAGAGAGAGAGAGAGAGAGAGAGAGAGCATTAAAACATCACAAAATCAATTTTATAACTAATGTCAAATGCTGCATGTATGATGTTTATGTACCTACTGGAACATACAGGAAGCAAGGTGTTATAATTGTCCAATATTGAGGTCATGAGAGCATGAACTATTTTTCCTGCATCAGTAATGACATTACATTTCTTAGCTTAGCACTGTTTCTGGGATGAAAAAAGGCTATCTTAGTCATTTTATCTGCAGAATCTACAAATGATTATCACATCAATATCTTTCATATGCACATTGGGGCCAGACTGCAATAAAAAGTTAAGCCAGGAGTCTCACAGGCCACCACAAACATCCAAAACAAATCTACTATTATAGACACTCACTGAAAAATGTATTAGAAGCACCAGGTACTTGTGTGCAAATATCTAAATCAACCAATCATGAAAATATAGCCTAATTTAATAGCTACAAGTTTGCAGATCAGAACAACTTACACTTGAAGTTATTCTTAAAAAATATCTGTTATTTTCTGCATTTTGCAGCATCCTCTTGAAAAGATTTAGTTTTTATGCCATTACCTTCTCTGCTCCAACTGACTGCTTCCTTTCTGTTCCTCAGTGCATCTACATTATATTCTGTTTCACTCTGGTTTTATTTACAGAAGCTGGATGGAGAATAAACAAATGATGACCAAGAGTGTTCATGATTTATTAACCTATTTCTTTTTACTAAATGGACCAAAAATTCTCAAAAGTTCAGGATTTGCCAGCCACCTTGTAGCATTATAGGCAAAAAAGTATTCAGTCTGAAATGAGTCACTAAACAGGTCAGGCCACCAGGATTTATCAAGATTTTCCCAATGGCCAAACCAAAAGTGTTTACGGTGTTTAAGAAAATTCATAGGTATCACATATAGTACAGACACTGGTGATTCTGAGGAGGAATTCAATTCTCATGGATTAGAGTAAAGGATTCTTAAAGCTCCACTAATGTGATTGTATTGGTCTCTACATAAATAGGCATCACAGTGCCTGACTTTCAATTATTACTGTGAATTTTCTCTCCAACTATTATTTTTGTCATGGTTTTGTTGCTTTTACATACTGTTGGTATTTGTGCTTCACTTGCTGTCTTATTTCTAGTTAATCTTTTAGGCTCTAAATTACAGAGTGATCTTTTAAACTTTGAGTGTGATCCTTATACTAGGGTGCTAGCTTTTACTCCCTAATTATTTTTAGTGGAGCAACATTTTCAGAGAGATAGTGACTACTAACCCTAACCCTACATGAAAGTCATGAGTTCATAAGAGCATTCCATTATTCACATTGGATTCAGTCATTATCTACTGTATATGTCCCTATTATAGAAGTATAAACTATCCCAGGTTTTTTTCCCAGACAATTTGTTGATTCTCAAGATATAACCAGAGCAAGAATGTTTGGTATGAATAGGTAATGGTAATCAGCTGTTTATGATGATAACTATTCGATTTAATTAAATATTCACATTAGGATTATTATGTTTTTTATAATGTAAATTTTCTATCTGATTTATAAGACTGAGGTGTTGATCTTCACATGACTTCTTCTGTTATCATTACACTGTGCAACACTATTTATGTTCCCGGGTAGTAAGTCTTATTTTCAAAATGTTTATCCCTAAAAAGTATAGAAGAAGCTCTTAATCATGTCAAACTTTGCTTTTGTGATCAGGACATTGGTATTTTGAAATTTGCCTATTTTCATCGAGAAAATGGTTGAAATTTGAAAATACCACTGTCCTGGATTGAGGGGAATAATAACCATTGTCTACCATTGTTTGCAGTATAAGAAATAAGGAAATACCACTTACTACCCAGAAATAAAAAATAATAATAATTAGTGTTATAAGCATTTACATTTACCTCATTTTGCTGACACTTTTATCCAACCAACTTATGACTGAGACACCTGGAAGCTTGGAGGTGATGGAACACTGAAATTTGCAACACCTTTACTTCATAACGTGTTTGTATATGAATACAAATGCACAGACAAAGACTAAGATCACACTGATGCAAACATAAAATTTCTTTGAATTTACACAAAATATGATTCTTTAGGATAAATCTGGTGCAACAATATTATCACATTGTATAGGCTTGCTACGCCTCTTGTCTCTGTTTACAAGCCTAATCTCAAGGGTTGTCATTTAGATAAGTCTCTCTCTTCACCTTCTGGAACATCTGATCAAGGTGTGCAAACAATAATAAATACAGTACACACCAACTGTGTGAGTATTCTGCAGAACCAGCGTACAGCAGTACACAGATGAGACATCTTCACAACATCATGTGTTCTATTTCACCCACTTCCTCTCAATGGGCAGGGTTCCTGTGCTCCTGTAAATCACAATATAAGCAAGGCAGATATATATACACTTCCAGTCAAAAGTTTAGACACCCTACTCTTTTTCATAGGTTTTTCTTTATTTTTTTTTGCTTTCTACGTTGTAAAACATTACTGAATACATCAAAAC
>JAQQZR010000010.1:10997910-11014509 GCA_030068235.1 Notoglanidium macrostoma | reverse complement strand
AGTCGTCACCTGGAATGCTTTTCAGTGAACACGTGTGCCTTGTTAATATGGATTACTATAGTTGTTCTATAAGGCTGCTTACTGTATTTTTATCATTTACTATTTACTGTTGCTCTCAAATGCATTAGGAAGGCAAGAATTTTCATTAATTTAATGTTCTGTTTTAAATATCTTACAGTGAACACCTGTGATGTGATGTTAGATAAACCTGAATATTAACCTGAATTTCTGCCTCACTATACTGACAAATGTAAACAATGCTGCTAGAAATGTGAGTTCCACATTATTTCAATATGGAAATACGTTATAGCAAAATAAATGCTATTGGCTCATAGAGTCTCAATGGTGTCACAGCACTTTTATCAGAGACCTATTCCAGTTCCAGTCCTGAAATCTAAATAATACTTAGAATATTGACAGGGTTTGAGTTCGACTGTCAAAAGTAATTCCAGAGGAAGGTAATCTATGCAACCTCACAGTTTGTGTTTTCACAAAATAGAAATCAGCATTTGAAAATTCTCTATTTGAAATCTACAAACATATCAAAAGAAAACAAATACGTTGATTACCTAAAAACATGAATTATTTGTTATTTTTGAAACATCAGTTGATATAATTTTCCATCAATAAAAGTTTAATAAAAGAACATATGGCAATATGTCAGTTTTGCATTTCACTGAACTGTCTACCATTACCAAACACATACTGTCATACACATTCTGTAATGTTATTGACTACAATAAGGGGCTCTGTATGCACTAAGATGAAGGCCTGCTGTAAAAAATTGCTGCCCTTGCATCTTACATTCCTGGAGTGGGGGTAGGGTCCAGTATAGAGATGGCTTATGGAATTGGAGCTTTCACTCTCTACTATACCTCTCTCAGCTTCAGTAACATAAGGAATGGAAATTAGACAGTATTATATTATGCCTCTGAAAAAATATACAGAGGATGTAGAGAGCCAGGTCTGCATAGATCATGCAAGAATTGGCTGAAGGCAGCAGTATAGACTGGCACAATGGACTAATTTCTTTGTATACATAAACCAACCCTGGAACCGTAAGTCCTTCAGGAAACCTCTCAATATTTGTATCTGAGCTCTGTTTGATGGGATAAAAATGAGCGAGGCAATTCAAATAAATACAGTTAAGGTCAGAATTATTAGCTCCCCCCAAAAAATCACACAAAACCCTTAATATTTCCATGGAAATGACCATAACAAAAACTGTTAATACTTGTATTACTTCCAAAAGAACAAAGACAAAATCTCCACAAAGTGTGATTAAGATATTCTATTGATGTGCTGAATTTTAACAAGAAAACTGAAAAATGACAAGGCCAAAATTATTAGCCCCCCTGACATTTAATGGTCAATTGTGTGGCCTCTCTGTCTTACGACAGACAACAACCTCACCCTGTAGTTCTTAACTAGGTTGGCACATGTCTCTTCACAGAACATTGCAGGAAATTCTTTCTTTAAAAAAAGTGGCAAACAGATCCATAATGTGAGAAGTCAAAAACAGGCAAACGTTCAGATGATTAGAATGCAGAATCCAAAAGATCATAAACCAGACAATCATACATGAGAAACAAGTCTTGGTACATCACAGAGTGATATTTAGTGTTGAGTGAGTTTTTGGAGTGTATGTTGCAGCTTTCATTTCCTTATGACATCTGAATGACATCTAGATGTGTTAAACAACTTTTGGTGTCAGACCACCCAATCTTTAAGTGTGCAAAAGTATTGGAAATGATAGTCTTAAAGTAAATTCAAGTAAATAACACTTAATATTTGGTTGTCATATCCCTTGCTTGTCATAACTGCATCAACTCAGCAACCCACTGACATCACCAAACTGTTGCATTCTTCTTTTGTGAAGACATTCCTGGCTCAACCATCAGCTTTTTTCAGTTGTTGTTTGTTTTGTGGGGCTTCTCAATTCATTCTTCTCTTCAGGCAGTAAAATGCACATTCAGTTGGGTTAAGGTCTGGTAAATGACTTGGCCAGTTTAAAACCTTTCAGTTGTTTCCCTGATGAAGTCTTTGGTTCTGTGGCAGTGTGTTTTGGGCCATTGTCTTGCTGCATGATGAAGTTCCTCGCAGTTAGTTTGGACAGAATGTTTCTGTAGACTTCTGAATTCATGCTATTGCTATCATCATCAGTTTTATCCTCAATAAACATAATACTGCCATTAATGGAACATCTTGCAAACATAGTATGGCAAGACATTTCTGGGTTTTGCAGGCTAACTCAGTTTTCCAAGATTCCTTACAGCATAGATGGCACAAGACTCCAGTTCCCAGTACCCATTGCAAACCCTCACTCTCTCTGGATAGTTTCATGCAGTTGTCTCTCATTACACAACACACCAGAGACTATAATTGTAATCTCTACACTGTCACATTTTGTGAGGCAATAATGCTCATTTACACTTTGTGCTGTTAGTCTGTTCATCTCAAGCCTGTTTATTGTTCTTGATATTCTGGTTGTGACTTTGGCTATAGTTTCCTGGTTGATTTTTGCTGTCTTGTCTGTAGGTATACTAAACTCTGCCTGCACACAGACCTTATATTTTGATTGCTGTTTTTCAGTTGCCCTGACCTGTTAACTAAAGAACAAAACCGTATTTGCATCCTTTATCTGCTTGTATGCCTCTCCTTCCTATATGTGTGTGTGCCTGACAGATTGACTCAGCTTGCACAATGGATGCAGCAGATTCTGAAAACCTCTGGAGTGCACTCTCTGTTCAAGGACAACAGATTGAAAGGCAGGAGCAGTGTCCCCAGTAGACTAAAATCTTCACCATCTATCTTCACCAAACTATCACATATCTGGCCCACCTGCATCCATCCCTCTATGATAGCAACAAGTTTCCTTTAACGGGTTCCTGATGCAGTGCTAACTGTACTATGAGAGCTTGGCAGAACCCAAGAACCCTTGGCACAATTCAGTGATCTTCTGAAGTTTGCGTACCCACCTTGGCAGTGGGGGGTGGGGCTGAGATATCCAGGAGGTCTCATCAAAGAGCCATGCTCCCACCACCGTTGCCATACCTGAGTTCATACCCATATGTGAGCCCCTGTCCAAGCCCATACCCAAGCCCATGCCCATACCCATTCCAGGGATTGATGAGGTGGTGTTCAGTGGCGTACCCATGCCCATGCCTGAGTCCATACTCATGACCATGCCAGGGACCAACATGACAATCCCCAGCATTCTGCTCTCCATGCCATGCCAGTGCCTATCCCCAGATTCACACCCATACCAGAGACTGACATGGCAGACTACAGTATCATGTCCATGTCTATACCCATGCCTGAGCCAATGTCCATGTCCTTACCCTTGCTAGTGATTGAAGGGGAGGTTTCCTGCATCTTGCCCAAAGTCCACGGCCATGCCAGAGACTGATGTGGCTGGTCTCATTGTCATGCCATGTGGCTGGTCTCATTGACCATGCTCATACCTGCACCCAAGATTGAAAGGTCAGCAGACAGCATCCTGCCCATACCTTTGGGCCCTGGGCCAGAGAGGTGCCTTGATGGGCACTCCGGAAAAGTACCATCTGGAAGGGGGGTGGGGGTGGGTCTCTCACAAGCCCTCCCTTGCTTTGGATGCTGCCAGACAACACTTCCGGGTTCCAAAAGCACCTCAGTGACACTTACAGGTTCTCCAACCTTGTTACAGGTCACTCTTGTTACAAACCATGCCAGAAACTATAATTGGACTCAATACTATAATTACATGCTCATACCTTGCGAGGAAATAACTCCCATTTACACTTTGTGCTGTGCCAAGCCTGTTTATTGTTGTTGATATTCTGGTTGCAACTCTGGCTATAGTTCATCCTGGTCTGTCCTGTTTGTAGAGCTACTGAAATCCACCTGCACATGGACCTTGTACTCTGATTGCTGTTTTGGACTTGTTTACCCTGATCTTGTTAAGTAAAGAACCAAACTGCATTCCATCCTTTATCTGCCTGTCTGTCTCACCTTCCTGTTTGTGTGTTTGACATTACTACTGATGAACACTTTGTATCTTGTGGTATATTTCTGTTCTTGAAGTCTTCTTCAAACAATTGATACTTCACCCCTGACCTGGGGTGACACATTTTAAACATGATACATGGAATGATGGTGATAGATGACAGTGTTGTTGTAGATCCAGCTCATAGGTTATGTCATTAATTATTTGCAATAGCTCAATTGTCCAACATATTGATAGGCTTTTCCATATGTGCTTGCACATAAACCAGTTATTTACTGCAGGGGTGTCTGTGGGGATAACATTGCATTGGAATAATGGGGACTGGTAGCTGAGAACATATTGGAATAAGGTGAGCTGAATAGCAGAACCTCTGAGAGAGTTTTTTGCATAGTCAGCCCATGAGAGAAACCAGTCCTCTTGAGTGTCTCCACAAAAGGATCTTTCTTGGCTGATTTCTTGGTTTCCATTGGATTGTGGATGGTAGCCTATGGTTAGGATGGCTGACATTCCCAGGTTCTCCATAAAGCTACTCCACATTCATGAAATTTGCGATTCAAAGCACCAGAACATCTAGTTGAAGAGACTTTTGGCTGTGTCAAAGGTGAAAATCAGATGGGCAGAGGTATAAAGCACAGGAACTTGGAAAATCTGTCTATGAAGACCATAATGTTGAGACTGGACTTCTTGATAATGATGACCATGCTGAGGTTGAATTTCTTGACAAGTGTTTATTCAATGAATTTACCAGCTAATCCAGAGTAAGTGCTGGAGAAACCTTCTGGGTCTTATCCATAATTCTATAGAAAATGTCTGGGAAGATAAAAAATCTGGAAGGACTAATGGTAAAGGAGCAAGTACAGGAGTTGTTGAAAGGCCACTTTGAGTGCCAGCTGAGTTCATCCACCGCCAGTGCAGTGTGTTCTGAATGCAGATGATTCATGATTCTATGATTGCACTGCTTTATGAACAGAAATTGTTCCCTAATTCCCTTTGGGAAATGATTAAAGATGCATCGGAACCTTTTGATGAAGGGGTCATATGACATGGTGTGCTCCCCTCCTTGTGAACACTGTAGCCTGGATGAGTGCTTTGTCTGTGAGGAGGTTAACATAATGTGTGATTTTGTGACATCCTTCTTGACCAGAGAAATAGAGGAAACATTGCAACATGAAACACTTTCATAGGGCTGGGTCATTGGCATGCAAAGTGTGATGAGTTGTTGCCGCTTGTGGTGGTTCAGCATGTTGGTTACAAGAGCTTAGCACTGAGCATGAATTGCGGCTGCTGCTGTTCCCCTACAAGCTACCCTGTGTTAGCTGCCGGTCAAGCATGCCTGCTGCATCTATGGGTAAGACAATGTATACTGTCAGGTAGCAGAGATGGTTGAAGTGGCAGAAAATGGTTTTATTAAAAAATGACAGGCAAACAGATTCAGAATGTGACACAATGTTGAAGTCAAAAAAAGGAGAAAAGGTCAGGTGATCAGCAAAGATACTTAACAGGGCAAAAAACAAAACCCCCCCAAAAAAACATAATGCAGAACAAGGTCATAAACCAGATGATTATGCTTGAGAAACAAGGCTTGGTTTATCATATGAATAACACTGAATGATACTTCATGTCGAATAAGTGTTTGGAGGGTATAGGTATATATGTGAGTCCAGGTGTGCATGATCAGAAGTCAAGTAATCTTGAATGTGGTAATAAGCCCATGTGCTGGGGTGTGTTTTCCTATGTAGCTATATTTGTAGGTTATGGTGTAGTTTGGGAGTTGGAATTCAACACTAAGCAGTAAGACAGCATGTTCACTGCATTCTTCATCTTAAAATTATTTGCTTTTCAAATGGAGAGTAGCAAAAAATGTGCAAGGGATTGTGGGATAGCGAGCAACAAGAAAAGTTGAGGTTCAAGCTGGTTTCAAAAGTGACCTTTTGGACGAGAAACATCTTTCCATTATCCATTCACATTGTACTGCCTATATAGCTCTGTCTGGATGACATGAATGAAAAATGACTAACTGCCACAAACCTCTTCCCTCCCCGATGCATGTTGCAGATAATTTTGAGCATTTCATCCCTGAATAACGAGGACTGTTTGTAATGAGTCCTGTTTTTTATTGCATTTTTATTTTATTTTTGTTTATATCTTTGAATTGGAAGTGTCTCATTGAATGCTGCTGTAAATAGCTGCTGTAAAAAAATAAAAAAGGAACAATTCCACAGATCTATCATACTTGTAACATACATTGAAACGCAGGACTCAAATGCATAAGATCAGTGTATACTTTATTGTGGGCAAACCAGAAATTATCATCACAGGCCAGGTTTTGGATAACAGAAATATTAAACACAACATGCTATGATTACAGGGGTAGCCTACTTGACTAAGAAGACAATTTATTTCAAATCCACAGTTTCATGATTGTCACGTTCATTCATGTCCTGCATTGTGGACAGAGAAACCAATCAAGTAATGAGGCAGTAGTGAAGATAACAGAGAGAAGTCTTCATTCTGCATGTAGTGAACATTTAGCCGGAGTTATTAAACACATATTAACCTCCACATTACTGAAGGCCATTCACAATTAAATGTAACTGTTTTGCAATTTGGGCATCTTGGCACTGGCAAATTCTTCAAAACAAAATGGTTGAGGAATGAGATTGAGAAATACTAGGGAGTTAAGGGAACTAAATGAAAAAAAAGGAGGTTGATGGTAGGAAATGATGTAGGAAATGAAAAGTTTTTTAAGTTGTATTACTAACTACTTGTTTGTCTGTAGTGTAAGAAGTACAGTATCTTGAACATTTGGTAAATATATAATAGCATTATCTTAGCAGAATTAGGATTATCATAAATTAGCTGGACTTGCTCAACAGAGAAATGGTGAGAAATTATGATCTGAGATAATGTCTACTGATCTCTACAGTTGAGTCTCTACTTTTTTGAAAAGGGATAATTCATATTGATTCCAAGGTAAGTATAATCTATACCAGCAGGCTAATTCTATTTTACATTGAAATTGTGCAATACACAATGTACCACTTAAAGGGAGACGTTGCTTTGGAGCAAGCGGCAGTGCAGAGTATAATTTCCCCTATTATTTTTTCCAAGCCTCATTTTTGTCTTTTTGTTATGGATAAATCAGGTCATTTTTGAGCATGCTTAGTTTTTGAAAACATAATGTTTTTGTGTCCCAAAGTAAAAGCCTTTCTCCTAGTTGAATTATGGGCACCATGGTTTTTGCTTATCTTATGGTTTCACAGAGTTTGGGTATTGTATCAGGCTCATGACGTGTACAAGACTCAGTTGCAGATACAGTGTATGTCCATAATCCAGCAAATCCTGCCAAATGACGTCAGGCATATCAAGGCTTAAGTTTTCTGCAAGGGATAAAGCACATTTAGAGAGTACTTGCAGGAGCATCTTTCGTCACTTCTCGTCAACTGAAAATCCAGATGTCTCCACTCTCCTTTCTCCAGGTCTCTGATTTCTCCTACTGCTGGCTTTTTTCTCAGCCTGCTGACGTACAAAGACTTTGACATGCAAGTGCAAGACAGACTCTCTCCCTTCAAGTAAGCCATTTATCCTTAGCTTGAGAACGGTTGCATAATACAGTTAACACACTGGAAGGTTGGAGATTCCCATTATTTGCTTCTTCTCTGTACTCTTCATGTACACATGCCTTAATTAGCTTTAACATTTTAAAAATGTGTATATAATTATATGTAATAAGATAAAGTGTTAGGCATAAAAACAAATTAAGATGATTATTATTAAAAACAAATGTCTCATGTTTAGGGATTCAGATATATTCAGATATCAAATAAGCATAGTTAAATAAATGTATTTATTGCTTGTGCTCTGTTTGGAGATTTTGGTGCTACTTTGTTTAGATGATGTATTTCTGTTATTATGATGAGTCATAAGTGGTTGTTTGCTGCACCGACGTCACATGCTGTTTAATAGGAGAAAAAAAATTAAACAGTCAGTACCAGTTAAGTTTCACTGTGAGCTCATGAAAACAAAAGGGCAAGAATTACTTTTCCAGTAATGTTCAATGTCTTAAATGGGAAAAGAAACAAGCAAATAGTGGAGACAGAAAAAAAACAAAGCTACAGAATACCGTGCATGCATTTATACAATGCACATGCGATTATGGTTGAAGTTAATCTCACTTTGCCATCCACCTGTAGAACTTATTCTGACCTATGCTCTCATTGAGCCCAATGGCAACTCTGTAGTTATTTTAAGTAAATATATTAGTAGGATATACAACTCTTTCAGGAATTATACAGTACAAAGTTACAGCAACTCTCATCCCTGCCATGATGAAAAACACAATATGGAAGCATATAGAAAAGAAACTTATCAAGTTTACCAAATTATTTATTTCTTTAAATTTTAGGGGCAAGTTCACAGGCACTCACTGCCAGTTCCAGGGTCCTTGGATCAATCCTTACCTGTCTGCGATTGGCATGTTCTCCGCATGTCCACATAGGTTTCCTCTGTGTTATTTGATTTTCGCTCAAAATTTTTCCTGTAGGTGGATTGGCTAAGCTAAATTGTCCTTTGGTTTGAATGAGTGTGCAAGTATATGTGTACATGGTACCCTGTGTACAAGTGTACAAGACCCTAAAGTATCATTGGATGTCTGGGGCCTTGGCTCACATTATACAGATAATTAAAGCAGCTGAAACCCCTAGAGGCATAGCTAATTTCACATGCTGTACACTAGAGTCTCCTATAACCAGAGCTCTTTCAACAGGCTCCTCAGTGCATGTCTCACTGAGGAACACAAACTGTTTTGGCTTTGCGATTGTGTCACCAAGTCATCACCTATTTGCTCCACTGTGGGCACGAAAACGCTGGAGTTGAGGGTTTACCATATCTGTCTCAGGCACCCAGATTTTCTCCTACTGAAACTTTGCAGCTCTCTTTAGTCCTTTCTAGTGATTGGATGTGCACCTCTGATGCTGCAATCTTCTCTGTCATAGAGCTAACTACACCTCTACACTTCTCATTAGTAAAGCTATTAATAACAATGGAAGAAGAATGATTAAACACCCTGCACTCAGCACACTGAACAAGAACAATTGTTGCCTGTGTCAATTTTATTACACTTGCCCTTTGTCTTTGCATGCTTCCCAGTGAGGATTTCAGACAGATCTGATGTGGATGACCTCTGTTTGCTGTCTTTAAACAAAAATGTTCTATGAAAAACATTATTTGGAAAAAGAAGTGGAAACAAAAAGTGAAAAAAGGCAAAGACTGATAGTGGTAGTGGAGAAATTATTGATAAATTAAAATTTTTAATTACTGATAAATTAAAATCTGGAGTTCCGTAAAGATGCTTTGTCCATTATTAAAAGCACAGTAAATAAAATTGAATTGGATTGAATTTAATTTTTAAAATGTATAAAAGTTTTCATTAGTTTGGACATGTAAGAATCTTTTGGCAAGCAATTCAAACAGGAATTATGTCACAGGAATTGTGACCCAGTCATCCAGTCTACATTTTTGTTGTTTTAGTTGCAGAAGTCTTATGTTCAAGTGCCTCAACAATTTTATGGGCAGGAGTTCAGGGTTTTCTGCATCAATGCTTTGGACAATCTAGTCTCTACTAGATACAGTTCAGGTATGTGACAGTAACAGTCACTGTACCAGTCTATGTTGGTGAAGCAGGAGCTCAGGTTTTGGACAAAGCTCTCAGTTAAACCAGTATGTTTACTGGTATGGCGAGTGCGGACATCAGAAATGAGGGACCTGCATTGGGTTGCTGGGTTTACTTGCTCATAGGAGCCAGTTGAGATGATTTGGGCACCTTAAACAGATGGCTCCTGATTGGCTCTCACTTGAGCATTACAAGAAACATCCCATTGTATCAAGACTCTGGAACAGGCCCTGAACCTGATCTCACAGTTGGCTTGAAAACATCTGTGGATCCTTCAGTAGGAGCTGGAATCTGTAGCTGGGGATAAAGAATGTTGGACTGACCTTCTCCTAAATATGTGTGAATGAATGAATGAATGAATGAATGAATGAATTAATTAATTAATAAGCTAACAAACAACCAGTGTAATTAATCAGATCCATGAAAGCACCAGTGGCAATAAGTAAAGCACTACTAGAATATTACAATTGAAAAAATAGATACAAAGTAATAATAGAGATAGATCTGCAAGAACTAAAACACTAACAAATTTTTTGTAGAACGTATATTTCTTGTGCCTTTTTGCTGACTGAATCTCATCTGAGAACCTTGTATAAAGAGCTGTGGTGTTCACAACTATAAGTTTAAGTGGAAATGAGAGTTTCTTTCAAGAATGTTTTTGTTTTCTTGATGACTTGAAGACATGCTTCTGCTCATACGCACCATATGCACGTCAATTCTTACGTAAGGATTTATGTTAACCAATGAGTGAATATTTACTTGCATCTGTTCATGCATTAGGAGAAAATCTTTTTTTTTTTATTATTATTACAAGCATGTGGTAAATAGTTTGGGCATAATACACTCTTTTGAGTGGATGACCTGTGTCAGGCAACGTGCGTGTTCTTGCATGGTGGGAATAGTTTACAAGGCATGACTAATCCTGCATTCTCAGATGATGTTCCCACAGAGGTAATTTGGGGAAAAAGGTCTTTTTACGTCATGTTCACGTCTTTTGTCTTTTGAGACAAAGTCTTTCTGTCTCAAATATGTAAGAATGTCCTCTTGATTGCATTTTTGGAAACATTGTTGACCAAGCCCTTTATAGGAGCTGCTTTTCTATGGATGCAAATTGAAATGATATAGGCCTCCAAATTCTATATATGTTTACAGCATGAAATCATGGTTATTATCCAAATGTAAAAAAAGGTTTTATTAATTGCACTAACTGGCTGAAAATGTCTTTGGATTTGTTTCATTGTTCCTGATATCAGAACGTACAGTCTATAGATCAATATTTTAATCAAAGTTTTGATGAAAAGCTTCCTGGACTGTATGTCAGTAAACCACAAGCCCAAACTGCTGATCACAGATGTTAAAGCCACATTGGCCTGTGTTTTAATTAAGTAATGCTGTAAAGGTACTGTACTGAAGTTTCATGGGTCTAGACAAAGGCTGTTGTCAATGCCTGACAGCAGCTCTGGAAAATGTGGGCCATTATCAAATTATTGGCTTCCCTGCTTGAGAGTTAAGAAAAACAAATGCTTGCAAGACACAGGGTACCCAGAGTGGGATATAGGATTCCTGCATTGATATTAATAATAGCACAGAAATTAAACTTTTTACTATTTAATCTTTATCCATCTGTCACTGTCAAGTGGTTCACTGTATTTATATGAAGAAACAAGAATACTATTGTGAACTATAGTGTGTGCACACAGGTCCTAGAAAAATTGAGTGGTTAGAATAATATTTTTTGTATTATTCAATAATGAATCAATAATCAAAATATTTTACATCAGCTGCCTCAGATAATAAAAGTAACATTATTTTTTCAGGTTTAATTAGTACACAGGAAATATTGTACCACAATGTCACAGTAGGGGTAACTGAGTTACATAATAGTATTTCACACATGGAAAATCACACATGGTGTTAACAACAGACCTTACAAAATTTATCCTGATTTCTAATTTGAGGATAAAATGAGACAATAGAAAAACAAAAGCGTACATAAAAGCTACGTTACTAAGTCATTATGTTATTGTCATGTCGTCTGGGTTTGGCTGGACACATGCGCAGGTTAGGAAACAGCATTGAAACAATAGTGTTTATTAAACACACTGTGGCAGAAGTACAAAGACAGCAAGCAAAAGAGTAATCCAAAAAAACAGAAACGATGTCGGGTGATCAACAAAAAGAGCAACACAGGGAAGGCAAAAGGCAATATCCAAACAGAGAGAAACCAGAGTCAAAAAATTAGAATAGCCATAACAAGAACTAAAGCTTGGCAATAGTAACAAGGGGGCTAGACTAATGCTTCACAAAGTCAATGAAAAATGGAGCGTCTTTTATATGCAGCATAAGTATGCATGAATTGGATGCACCTGCATCCAATTGACAGTCACATGATATGGGCCCGGGAGTGTGTGTCGGCCATCATGGTTGGGTGCAAGTGTTCATGGGTACTGTAGTCCTTCATTGTAGTTTGCAGCATGTTGCTGAAGTGTGTTACCGCGCTGTGCATGGCGGATATAATCGGGAGTGAGGGGCAGATCATTACAGAACCCCCCTCAAAGGTGACACTGCCAGAGTGCCCAACAAGGTTGTTCTGTGGAGGGCCTGGGCCTGTAGGCTCAGGTGTAGCACAACATTCCACCATGCTGAACTTTTGCCTCGATGATTGTGTGGACAGGAACTCAGGCAGGAACTCAGGCAGGAACTCAGGCAGGAACTCAGGCATAGTGGCAGGCTTAACTGGGGACATTGGAACCAGGATGTGCTCTGTGACTGTGACTGGAACAGGAGCAGGCTCTGTGACTTTAGCAGGGACAGGCTTAGTAGCTTAGATAGGAACTGGTTCTGTAGCTGGAACTGTTCTTGTGGCCTTAACATGAGTAGTCTCTGTGACCTTGACATGAATAGTCTCTGTGGCCTTAAGTGGAACTGTTCTTGTGGTTTGAACAAGAGTGGGCTCTGGCCCTTTGGTTTGAAAAGGAGCGAGCTCTGACCCTGTTGTTTGCTCAGGAGTGGGCTCTGGCCCTGAGACTGTGGCTGAAGCGGGCTCTTGCCCTGAGACTGTGGCTAAAGCGGGCTCTGGCCCTGAGACTGTGGCTAAAGCGGGCTCTGGCCCTGAGACTGTGGCTAAAATGGGTCAAATGTAGACTTGGACTCAGCCTTGGACTTGTTCTTGGACTCTGGCATGGACTTGAACCTGAACTCTGGCATGGACTTGGACATGGACTCAGGTGCAGACTTGGACTTTGGCATGGACTTAGACTTAGGCATGAACTCCAGCTTGGACTCAGGCTTGGACTTGGGCGTGGACTCAGGCATCGACTTGGGCATGGACTCAGGCATGGATTTTGAGCATGGAAAACAGTGGTTGCCTCTTTTTCCGCCACTGGAGGGGGATCAGTATTGGTTGGCTTGTTTTCAGCCTGCCATGAATACTCTGGGGCGCAGGCCGCATTCTCAGCCTGCCTGATGTCTCTGTAGAACCATTTGAGTATTTCCCCAAAGTTCTTAGGATTCTGTAGACACACGTGCTCTATGCTGATGAGGTTATCTGCGAACATGCGTGCATATCCTGTAAGCCAGAGCATCATGCACATCACCCAGACCTTGTCAACAGGTTTTGGCTCTAACAAGTCCTCAAAAAATAACTGGTACTGGAGCAGGAAGCCATTGGGGGAAATTCCACACTGTCATAAGATGCTGGAGTGTCCAACCCTATTTTTTGCAGAAAAATTGAAGGCATTGTGTGTATGCAGCCGAGTTCACAAAGCGTGCAGTGCATGCAGCGAGGAACAGATCATGACAGTTGTCAGCTTTATGACTCACTAACAGTGGGAGTAGGAGACCAAAGGATATTGCACACAATCACACACATTAACACCACACTTAACACACAATCCACAAAATTTAATTTCTCTATTGTGTTACACCCTGCAGAGTCAAAACCAGCTCTGGGTGGAAGCAAATCTCACAAAAAATTTCTATGTGTAATTCAGTATCTTGGTGAGGTAGTAGGCACTGACTTCCACATGTTGTTCCTAGACTTTCTATGTATGAATGCTAAATTACAGTTATTTTTGTTATTTTTTGAGGACTTGTTAGAGCCAAAACCTGCTGACAAGGTCTGGGTGTTGTGCATGATGCTCTGGCTTACAGGATCTGCACGCATGTTCACGGATAACCTCATCAGCGTAGAGCGCGGTCTGTGGTAGCTCAGTGGTTAAGATGTTGGCCTAGTGATCGGAAAGTTGTGAGTTCAAGTCCCAGCACTGCCAAGCTGCCACTGCTGGGCCCTTGAGCAAGGCCCTTAACCTTCACTGCTCACTTGTATAAAATAAGATGTATGTAAGTCGCCCTGGATAAGGGTGTCAAAAAATGACGTAAATGTAAATTACGGGAATTGCAAATATGAATTGCTACATGTATAATGACCAATGGTATTCCTAAATTTAGGTAATATAGAAAACATTAAATACTTTTCATCTGTTCAGAAAGAATCTGTTTAGTTTGTTGTTTATTCACCTGTCACCATGGAAAACATGGTCTTTTTTGCCTAAAGTTGGATCATGAAAATGTTTGACATACTGTATCTGAATTGGTTTTGATGTGCATATATATATCTCTGACATGACCAATTAAAATTATAGAATATAGTTTTCTCTCCTGATTTCTTTGTTTACCAGTATGCTGTAGCTTTAATGTGCCTTTACCTATTTTCCATTTGATTATTTAAATTAGACATTTTTCTAATATTAATATGCAGAAATGCAATTTAAATTCTACTATGATTTAAACACTATTTGTTTTTTATACATTTTTAATATACAGAGTACTTCTTTGCTTCTTACATTCTCAACATTGTTATAAATGCCATGTCAAATTTCTGATAAATTTATTTTATTTTGCCAAAAATGATTCTGGTTCTAATCAAAATTGTTTTATATTGCTGAGGTCATGTCTGTCTCTCTCTCTCACACACACATGCACACACACGCACATCCGACATGCCTAAAAATTAAGTTATAAAAGGCTGCCAACTGGCCCAAAGCCATTGTGTTTACAATTATCAACTCAAATCAACCCACATTTGTATCATTAAACTTTAGGATTTAGCAGTACTACACTCCTGTTACTTGATATATATGTGGTTTCCAGTTAACATTGTCCTTGATGGTTGATTGCAGTAAAAGTATTATGGAATTATTATTATTATTATAATTTTTTTTACCATCAATAACAAAACAAAATATGAGAATAAACAAAGGAAATGAGAGAATGAGAGAATACATGTTCACATATGTACATTCTCTCTACATATGCATGGAAGGAATTTAGTTTTTATTTCTTGTGATATCAGATACATTTACTGAAGGACATTCTTCTCTTTGTCTATTTTCTTTTAACACTGGCTGAAATAAACCCATTATGTTAAAGAATGTGAAATCAGAGTCTCCTTCTCACAATACAAGGATTGTGATAACTAAGTTAAAAAAAAACAAAAAAAAACAAAGAGGCTGAGACAAAGTCAAGCTACATACTCATTTAGGCTCAATTTATGCATAACCCAAGTATGGCTCCATTCCTCTGAAAATGACAGGCTTGTTTAAAACCAGCTGCATAATTAGAACCTGGCCACCAATCCACAGTTTCAGCAGGCCTTAAGAAAACACAGGCTTCATCCACTGTCACCTGATGTAGGAAACCAAGACCTCCTGAGGCCCACCTGAATGGGCTGTGTGGGTTTCCATGTGTGAAAAACATTGGCCATGGTACCTCAGCACTTTTCAACTATCCATTCCCACAATTGTTTGTGATGGATGAAGCAGCAACTCAGGAGGAAACATACATAGCATGTGAGGTGTTCTTTACCCCATGTTCTGAATCCCACATAATATGTCTCACAGTGGTTGGCAGCAAATGAATTACATCTGGATTTATAGCACAGGTTACTAACAAAATCTGGGAATTTGAAGAAGAGTACTTGTGTGAGTTAAAAGTGAATGGGGAGCTGCTTAAATAGATCCATATGATGATTAAACCAATGGTTGAGACAAGATTAAATGTAAATTGCATGGGGACTTTTCCAGACACAATATTTGTTTGGAGAAAGCAGGCTTTGTTCTAAAACAATGGGGGCTAAATTGAAAATTGCAATATGTGCAGTTTAAAGAATGGAATGGATTCTTATTACAGGCCAGAACTAAAAACCTTTTGTTTACAAGCAAGTTTAAAATATTTTCCCTATGCCTGTCACACAGGCACATCTGTGGCTTGTGCAGTAGGATCATAAATATGTCTTAATGTGATGTGATAAGATTTTTTATGCATAATAAAAGTGAGACTATGTTGGCTTGTGCAAATGTATAATCACAATTTTAATTAAAACTAAAAAAAAAAAACCAATAATCCAATCATATATAGATATACATATATACACTATATTGCCAAAAGTATTCAGTCACCCATGGAAATAATTTAATTCAGGTGTTCCAATCACTTCCATGGCCACAGGTGTACAACTTCAAGCACCGAGGCATGCAGACCGCTTCTACAAACATTTGTGAAAGAATGGGTTGCTCTCAGGAGCCCAACTTTCTGCAGTCAGTCACTACACACCACCAAACTTCATGTGGCCTTCAAATTAGCTCAAGAGCAGTGCATAGAGAACTTCAAGGAATGGGTTTCCATGACCGGCTGCATCCAGGCCATACATCACCAAGTGCAATGCAAAGCGTCGGATGCAGTGGTGTAAAGCACGCCGCCACAGGACTCTAGAGCAGTGGAGACATGTTCTATGGAGTGATGAATCACGCTTCTCCATCTGGCAATCTGGGTTTGGCGATTGCCAGGAGAACGGTACTTGTCTGACGGCATTGTGCCAAGTGTAAAGTTTGGTGGAGGGGGGATTATGGTGTGGGGTTGTTTTTCAGGATCTGGGCTTGGCCCC
>JAQQZR010000010.1:10970442-10980823 GCA_030068235.1 Notoglanidium macrostoma | reverse complement strand
ACACACACACACACACACACACACACACACACACACACACACACACACACACACACACACACACACACATACACAGGCTATCATACTATTATACTTTCAATGTCCACAGATATCTCTCATGAAAGGAAGAGGTATGTGCCAAAAGCAAAATATAATGATTAACCTAACCTAACCTGGTATTTTTAATGCTTAATGTGATATATAAAAATTATTCACGTTTAGATAAGAGGCATTATATAGCAGAACCTTGCTACACATTAACAGCCAAAGAGAGGCCTTTACTTTATTTCATTGTGCATTTATTAATAGTTCAATTACACATTATTTTTAAATGCTTCCTTCATCCGCTCTTTCAAACACTCCCAAAGACTGATTTATTATTTTTGGTAATGGTCAATGTCACCTGCCCAAAAATAGCAGGTCAATCACTAGGTCAAAAACAAGTCCACGCCTAAGGCTTTTTCCTCCCAGGGTGCTACAGTCACTTACACTAGTCTTCAATCCAAAAGCTTATTGTCTTTAATTACATAACATGGACTAAATTTGATAAAGAATAAACATTCCATTGTCTGAATAATATGAGGTGAAACATACCAAACACTTTAAATATAAGAGTTAAATGACATAAATTATTCAAATTATTGTGTAATTTAAGGTCAAGCTGTTAAAGAAGCCATCGTTTCTCTATAAAATGTGTTTAGAAGGGTGTCAGCAATAGGCTGTGTTTAATGAAATAGAAATTCAATGTCATATTTTTTATTCCTACTCTTTGTTGGCATCTCATGTCATCACTAATGTACCTAAAACCAATTGTCTATTTTTGTACCATATACTTGTATAGAAGAGACAAAGAATTGTCATAAAGGAAAAAACATGATAATCAGTGTCATTACTTCAGGATGTGATCTGTTACACTTTATCCTCCTGTCTTTGTGGTACTTTGAAACTGCATAGATATCCATCTTGTTTTAGGGAGCAGAGGCGGACGTCTTGTTATCTTCTTCTATTGCCTTATCGTTGAAGCAGGACACATGTTTCAGAGTCTCTTCCTTTAGGTTTAGGTTTGGCTTCCTCTTAAGTGACATGACACAACTGTACAGATTCAAACGAACACATGATCATAGACTAGCATGTGAAATAAATATGAGATTATGCGCTATGCTAAGCATGTAGCTTAGTGGAAGTCTGCTACTGCCACCAAAAGGTTGTGTTTTATATCCTGACTGGCAAAGAGCCACTGTTGATCTCTGAGCAAGGCCCTTAAGCCTCAACTGCTCTGCTATGTGTTCAGAGCATAGTCTGCATTCCTTATAATTCACTTTGCATAAGACCATATGACAAATAAATACATGGAAATCATTAAACAGGTCAAACTTATTTTAATAACAAGCATTATAAACCTTAGTCAAAATATCTTGTTATATGTCAGCCAGGGCAAAAGTTTGGATCTATATCATCTCATCAATTAAATATTGGGCTCTTAATGAGTCTAACTGTGTTGACTAAGGTTAAGTAAACAGTCAACTTAAAATTTTAACTCTAAACACTCCTCACATGACCCCAAGCATGCTCTTGCTTTTCACATTTTAGGCCATACAAATCTTACCTACTGTAACACCTTGCACAATAAACCTTTGTTTCCCTCTGCCCTATTACCATGTTACAGCAATTTATCTGTGCTCAAATGGAATGAAAGACAAGGACAGGGAGTGTGGTGTATAGGTTTAATACTCTATTGTGCTCTGGAGGTCTCTCCATACTTCGCTGGAGGGTATGTTAGTCAGGAAGATGCTTCCTCTGCAAAAGCCATGCAGTGACATGTCAGATGTCAGTGATAATAATGGCAGTGCTGCTTTCCTTTAGCAATGTCAAAGCTGGAACTCTGTGTGGTCCTTCCTAAAGTAAGGATGTGTGCACTCATACACATATCTGCCTTCGCCAAATCAGGGACTCAATGGTGTTATTGTTAGTTCATTGAGAGAAGCTCAATCATTCATAAGAGTCAGAGTGATGCTTGATTATACTGTGCTTTTGTATTGTTTGGGTAGTAAAGCCTTTTTGAGAGACTAAGTAAAGAAAAGCTATTGCCAAATCTGCATTTGCTGTATTTATGTCAGGTTTGCGGGGTGTGGCTGGACACATGCGCAGGTGAAGAGACGGCTTAGTGAAACTCATTGTATTTATTTACAAAACACACGAGGCAGGCTGAGGTACAGAAAAACGGCAGGCAATTGAGAAATCCAATAACAAGCAAGGTCAGTCGATCATCAAACAGAGTATCAGAGGTTATTTAAAAACAGGAGTCAAAAACAGAGAACAGAGTCCAAAAAACCATAACGCAAACACAGGAATCAAAGCTTGGCAATAGCAACTCGGGAGCTGAACTAATGCTTCGCGCCGACGAAGCGCAACCGAGAGTCCTTTAAACATTTACTAATTGTCCTTGGATTGGATGCAGATGCCTCCAATTACAGATCATATGATGAGACCCCAGAGCAAGTGCTCAGGGGAACTGTAGTCCTTAGTAGTTCGCGTCCTAATGCGGAAGTTCGTTCTTCCATGCTAAGTGCGACGAAGTAACTGCAAGCGCGGTGAGTGCGGCAGAGTCCACAATGCACGCTGAACTTGCAGCGAGGGTTAGATTCCTGATAGAACCCCCCCAAGGGCGCTACTCCTGGAGCGCCACACAACGGTGTCCCACGGGGGTCCTGGGCCTGTGGACTCTGTGACTTGTGCTCTCACTGGAACAGGAGAGGGTTCCATGACTTTTACAGTCTCTTTGATGTTTAAAGGAACAAATTTAGAGGCTTGGACCAGAACGGGTGCTTTAGCCTGAACTGGAACAGTGACAAGTACTGGAACCGTCTCTGTGGCCGTGACGTGAATAGTCTCCTTGGCCTTGGTAAAAGAGAGCTCTGGCTCTGGCCCGGTGACTTGGACAGGAATCGACTCCTCGTGAGTGACCTTGGCCTTCACTGGAGCTGAACAAGGAACAGGAATAAGCTCCATGTGAGCAACCTTGGCTTTTACTGGAGTGGGACTAGGAACTGGAACTGGCTCCCTGTGAGCGACTTAGGCTGAGACAGGAGCGGAATGAGGAACTGGAATGAACTTGGACTTGGACTCGGACTCGGATTCTGGCATTGACTTGGACTCGGGCTTGGACATGGACTCAGGCATGGACATAGACTTTGGCTTGGACTCGGACTTGGACTCTGGCACTGACTTGAACTCAGGCTTGGACATCCGCCTGGACCTGGGCTTGGACTTGGGCTCTGGCATAGGTTCCGTAGCAGTAGCCTCCCTTTCGGCCTCTTTTTTCGCCACTGGAGGGGGCTCTGGAGTGATTGCCTATTTTGTCGCCTCTTGAGGGGGCTCTGGAGCGGTTGCCTACTTTGTCGCCACTGGAGGGGGCTCTGGATCGGTAGCCTCCTTTTTGGCCCCATAGAACACCCTGAAGTCCTTGGGGTACTGTAGATCCTACAGGAGGATATTCCACTCAATCATAGGGTCCCGGGATGCAGAATACCACCTTCTGAAGAAAGGAGGGCACGGTGTGTTTTCAGCCATCTTCCCTTTCTCCCTCTGCGTCCCTGGTCCGGCAAAGCATTCTATCAGGTTTGCGGGGTGTGGCTGGACACATGCGCAGGTGAAGAGACAGCTTAGTGAAACTCATTGTATTTATTTACAAAACACACGAGGCAGGCTGAGGTACAGAAAAACGGTAGACAATAGAGAAATCCAATAACAAGCAGGGTCAGTCAATCAGCAAACAGAGTATCAGAGGTTATTCAAAAACAGGAGTCAAAAACAGAGAACAGAGTCCAAAAAACCATAACGCAAACACGGGAATCAAGGCTTGGCAATTACAGATCATATGATTGAGCCCCCAGAGCAAGTGCTCAGGGGAACTGTGGTCCTTAGTAGTTCGCGTCCTAATGCGGAAGTTCATTCTTCTGCACTAAGCGCGACGAAGAAACTGCAAGTGCGTTGCGTGAGGCAGAGTCCACAATGCACGCCACACTTGCAGCAAGGGTTAGATTCCTGACAATTTACAGTGTAGCACACAGATTGGGTGTTTGGCATTTTGTAGTGGTTTTGGGGGTTTTCCAAATTCTCAATGGACAATAATATTCACTTGGTAGTTCATTATTTTATTACTGTAAAATGCACCAAATGTGAATACATTTAATAATTGCTTCTGTATGCAAATGATGAAATTGTTTATTAAATTAATTTTATAAAAATATTTTATTCCACTAGCAAACAAGTCAAACTAATTTAGCTAAATATCTACTTTCTGTGGGCGGCATGATGGTGTAGTGGGAAGCATTGTTTTCTCACAGCAAGGAGGTCCTGGGTTTGATCCCCGAGTCAGCCTTGTGTGCACCTTTTCGTGTGGAGTTTGTATGTGTGGGTTTCCTCTGGGTACACCGGTTTCCTTCCAAAGATATGTGGTGAACTCACTACTCTAAATTGCCCATAGGTGTGAATGGTTGTTCATCTCTGTGTTAGCCCTGCCATGGACTGGCGACCTGTCTGGGGTGTACCCCGCTTTGCACCTGAAGTAGCTGGGATTGGCTCTGAGACTCTGTGACCTCCAGGGGATAAGCAGTATAGGACATGAGTGAATCTCCTTTCTGTGTTAGCTGAAGTATTAGTTTTCTGTATTATGGTTGGATTGGACAGTGGTTGGCAAGGCGGCACCTCAGGTACCATTCTTATCTTTAAGGCCAGTGGTCTAGACACTTTTGTAAATCATTTTTCAGACCCCTCTACTCAAGAACAATCCAGCAACCTCAGAGGCGTGAGTTGCATGCAGGTAATTTTAATATTTGTATGCCCTCCCAGAAAAGTAACTGCACCATCGCAACATGTTTAGTACTTTATACAACTGTAGAGTGTACTGATCCCACTATCCAGCTTCATTCAAAAGAGAGTCTGGTTCCTCTCAAGCTTTCTTCTTCACGTCATCTCAAGAAGTTTCTCCTTGCCACTGTTACTTTTGGCTTGCTCTTTATGGCTCTAAATATAATTCTACATCTGGGTCTCTGTAAAGTGTTTAGTGAGATTGTCTATTGAACATTGTAGTGTTATGCTAGTGAATGCTAGTGAATTCCTTATTCTGTTCTTTAGGTTGCCAAATAAAGACTCAAAAAATTATCAGTAAATATATCATCACTTCATTTTAAAATATTCTTAATGGCTGAGGAAATTTAAGAATGTCCTTAATCAGTTCCTTCCCAGAGTTGTAAAAGTAAAGGGAAGATCACTTCTTTAGTATTCAGGATTGCAGGTATAATAGTGCTTAGTGTTCCACAGTTATAAGGGCCAGAGCTCAAGTTCAACCTGCATGACATCCCCAGTGGAGCTTGACAAACAGTAGTAAAATGGACACTATTATTGAATTTAGAAATAATCTTAGCAGGGATCATGGTAGTCGTTTTCCAGAATTAAATGGGTCAAGGCTTAGGGTCAATTCTCCAGGCATCCTCAGTGGTTAAATAAGTTCTAATATAAGCTTCCTGGACCAAAAAAAAGTCACATGTAATTTATTTCCTTCATGAATAGTCTCTCTTCACTTTAAAGAGGGAGTTCACCTTTTTCATATTTGAGCAGTTCTAAATATTTATTTGGCAATTTCTAGTCACCTCAGACCATTTTTATGTCAATACATGCAATTTTTTTCTCCTTTAATGATTGTTTTTCAAAATAAATTATAATCAGATGAATTTATGACTTTAAGTACGCTAACTGAATTGTTGACATCACTTTCATCAAAACATAATCTTTAAAGGTAAAACAAAAAATGCCCAACGCTGTACTATTCTTTGCAATAGTCAATGCACTACTGTCATTATTTAATATTTTCTCTTCTTCACGGTTTATAGTTACTGGGTACTGGAGTTGGCACAATGACACCACGTTCAAAGGGACTCATAGCAGCAGACATATTTGAGTGAATATCGGTTCCTTAGCAACTTAGTACATAGCAACATAGGCAGCAACACATGTACGGGAAGTGCCCCCACCACAGCAGATTAGTGCGTCCATATGATTTAATAGTGCAAAAGCTGGGATTGGAGGGATTTGAGGGGATAGCACTCGGGAAGGGGTAGCCTCTTTAAAATAATTTTTAACAAATTATTTAAGCAATTGATATAAAAACTGCCTGAAGTGTCTATACATTGTGATACAAGTGCTTAGAAAGGGTCAAATGTGAAAAAAGGTGAACTCCCCCTTTTATAGCAGTCCATTTTTGTCCTTTCTTCCGCTAACTGGGTTCACACTTCGGCTACAGATAATGTTGCAGATGATATCACAATAGATATCTGTTGATTTTGCAGGCTGTTGTCACAGTGTTCCATCATGTATGCCAAACAATTCACACACTAATTGGACTTGTGTACCCTACAGATGTCATTCTGAATTGGACGCTTTGTGTTCGGCCTTGACATGAAGCACAAAAGGCTGCCTTATGCAAAGATACATTCATCCATGTGTGAATCTGATATTGAGCAATGAAGTGCTGTTATACATGCATGTATGTATATACACAGAGTCCACCGAAAAAATGTATACACACTATACATAAATGTCTGGAAGCTAATGGCTACCACTTTGAGCACCTCTTGTAATTGTAGAGGCCAAAGGTAACTGGTATTAATCTCATGATGTCTGAATAAATTTAGTATTAGAGACACTTGTCACTCTCCAATATCAATTCTTCTTTTTCTCTGCAAATTATCAACTTCTGTAAACTTTTCACAGGAGTAACTGACGCTAGAAGCCGTCAGGCTGTGCAGGTCTGACAAGTCCAATTGCTACTGAGCTTCTTCTGTTGGTATAAGATCTTTTATCAGGCTGCTGACGTGCTTCTTCACACTTCAAGAAATAGGAAGGCAAAGTGGAGTGAGATGGAGTGTGGTCTATCTATCACTTTCAAACACACCTGTGAGCAAGCCATGCACACGTGCCATTCTGCAGCAGCTGCAGACAAAAAACATGTGCCTACATGTCTGCTTGGGAGACAGTGAGCTAGAACACATCATCCACACCTATGAACACTACTCATAAACTGCAAACAGCAGTTATGGAAGACATTATGCTATAATGGTCTAATGCATTTTATATATACAGTACCAGTCAAAAGTTTGGACACACCTTCTAATTCGATTGTTTTTCTTTATTTTTATTACTTAAAATATACGTCATGTCTTAAACTAATGATGTTCTGTCGTTTCTCTTTCTTAGTTGAGTGGTTCTTGGCATAATATGGATTATTAAAGTTGTTGAATAGGTCTATTTACTGTATACCAACAAAAAACAACTGGTCTCAAATGCATTAACAAGGCAAGAAATTCCAACAATTAACTTTTGACAAGTTTAACCTCATGAAGCTGGTTAACATAATGCAGATAGTGTGCAAAGCTTCATCAAGGTGAACACTGGCTGCTTTGAAGAGTCTAGAATATGAAACATATTTTGTTTTTTTAACGCTTTTTGTTTACCGCATAATTCCATATGTGTTATTTTTGTGTAGTTCAGTATTGTTCTACAATGAAGAAAATAGTAAAAATAAAGAAAAACAAATGAATGAATAGGTGTGTTCAAACTTATAACTGTGCTGTTTATATAGTTCAGTGTCATTTCATTCCACAATACAGTGTTATTTTAGGTTTTAATATTCTTTTCCAAATATTTATCACTCGGTGTTTTGGCGTGATGAAAACTGTTCCTGCCAAACTGAATTATACACTTGTTATCCTGAGTCCTAGATAAACTGTTACTTTTTAAAGCAAAATTGTAGTGAAAATACTGAATCAACAGACACAATGAAAGTCTGCTGTGATCTAATAAAACCAGTGCCATGCATGGTTTCCTCTTCTCAATAAAACTTTGTGTGGGAGACCCTCCAGTGAGTCCGCTGAACCATATCACAAATGAATCAACAAACCAACTCATTCGTGAATCCAAGCCACAGTAGTTTAGAGCATCTATGAGTGCCTTTCTCTTGTTTACTTGCACCCTAACAAATCTAGTACCACAGTTACTCTTGTGAGCCAGAGAGAAGAAGATTGCAAAATTCCCGTTTAGGAAGCATTTCCAAAGTGTCCGTCTTCAACCATGCATCTAAACAGTCTATGAGAACCTCAAGTCTTTCTTCCATGCAGACAGTAATTTGTGTTTGGCCCTTTTGGGTGAAATTCCATTTTAATTAAAGTGTTTTGATATAAAGAAGGTCGGTCCCAAAACAATGCAGCACTGTCATCTTCTTGTGGGGGAGACATTTAAGAACAGACACACAAAGATGAGGCAGAAAGGTGTCTCTTGTGGGTGATTTAATATGAAACACTCCCCCAAAGAGCACAATAGTGGATTTATTCTCAGAGAGAGGGTAAGTGCGTTTTGGATAAAACTATGCTTGCTTCAGGCTAAAGGAAAGATTAGTTACTCCGTCTAGGAACATCCCACTGTCTGATATGACAGCAGTCTTTCAGTACATGTCAGTGACTGGTGATGTGTTTTTCTTTGCTAGGAGATTAGTTTTTGAAATCTTGAGTCTTTCTGGTTACACTGATTGGAAGCAAAATCCTGAGGTGAAAACAGGAAACTATATAATAGTACAAAAGTAATGTTAGGAGCCTGGACCTTTTCTAGCAACAAAGATTTGTGACATAGTTGATAGGGATCACCACTTTCATTGTCATCTGGTGAATGCAAGATAATTCTTTGGGACTTCTGTGTGGCGCCTCATTTTTTCCCAGCAGGCACAACTTTATATGCATTGCATTCATTATTGTGTAGCCTCTACGTCTTCTCCAAAGCTTTCCACAAGAACTGGTGTCAAATTGTTAACATGTCCGATTTTGTTCTCGCATCTGCGGGTGGTTGATTATCAGAGCTTAGTCTGACTCATTCTCTCCACCAGTGTCTGCCTTCTCTGCTGCGTGCAGACATCTGGAGGCCTTTAGGTCCAGCCCCAGCACTTCACAGGTCAGAGACACTTTAAACAACAACCCAAAAGCATGTCAACAATGACAAATTAAAAAGATATTAAGCAAAAAGGACTGGGATACTAAATTTGTTGCTGTTTTTTCTATCTCTTATTCTGAGAGAATTCTGCTTTAAGTCCATTTGTAATAGGCTTTCTAGTGCAAGAAGCTGCTATAAAGCAGACAGTTTTTGAACGGATAATATAAATTCCATTTAGTTGTTTAATGTTTGATGAGAGTTAATCAAAGCAGCGTGTGTGACGTGCTGAACTCTAGATCAGTTTGTCCTGTTCATGAATCCACATACCAGTGCGTAAATTTGGTTTTCTGCATATTTCATTGGCAGCAGGTGGTGCAGTGGGCAGCATTGCCGTTGCAGCGCTCCAGCATCTGCAGTTTGTTTCTATATTTGGGTTACTGTCTGTGTGGAGTTTTACAAGGGAGAGAAAATATGATATATATTAAAATAGCTGCTTTTGTAATAGCATAATAAAGCATGAAGGCCTGTAGACATGGTCAAAGAGAGGAAACATGCATACGATTACTTTTTTTTGTAAAATTTGGTCTTCATGAAGAAAATTCTAGTTTTGTGTGTGTGTGTGTGTGTGTGTGTGTGTGTGTGTGTGTGTGTGTGTGTGTGTGTGTGTGTGCGTGCAGATTCATACATGTATTTGAATGTCCAGCTGAGAATTTATTTTTTAAATAAACATTATTAAGAATAAATAATCATATGCTGTTCAAAAACATCCTGATTTCTTAACACTCATTATCATACACACATTTTTTCATGAAACCATACCTGTACTCAGAAACCTTATGGATATGGAATAACTGGCCATAATATTTAGAAATATATGCATATCTTATAATATCAATATTTATGTAATAGTCAAAGTGCTTCAGACTGGCTTCAGTACTGTGAATACTATAAATGAAATCATAGTAGAATCAACACACGTGCACCTTTTGTACTTCTGTTGTCTTATATGTAGCACCTTGATCCTTCAGTAACGTTGTCTCGTTTCACTGTACACTGTACCACATGTATATGTTTAAATGACAATAAAAGCCACTTGGCTTGACACTTGACTTGAGAGTTCACTGGGAGCTGATCCGAGACCAGAGGGATCTGTAAAAGGCCGAGTAAAACTCCAGATAAGGTTAAAGGTGTCTGCTAAATGCTGTAAATATTTTAAAAATAAAGTATAGTATATATAAAAATATATATATAAAGTGCAGTAATCCATCAAAATTATATAATTTAAAGTTGATCATGTTGAGGTTTACATTAGTTTACATTAGTCTTCTTACAGTTGTGCTTGAAAGTTTGTGAACCCTTTAGAATTTTCTATATTTTTGCATAAATATGACCTAAAACATCATCA
>JAQQZR010000010.1:10945679-10957474 GCA_030068235.1 Notoglanidium macrostoma | reverse complement strand
AGAATTTATATACTTTTGTGAAGCTGCTTTGTGACAATATCTGTTGTTAAAAGCGCTATACAAATAAAAATTGAATTAAATTTAATTTAATTAAAACATCTATGACCTTACATTCAAAAATATTAACTAATCAGTGCTAGTTTGTTTAGTCAGTTTTGGACACAGGTCACATGGTCCTATACTGCCCCCACTATTTACACCGTTATTGCATCACACGTAGGATGCGCATAATTGACGCTAAAAACAACTTCACTGCACACACAGCAGACATATTTCATACATTGTATTTAAAAGCAAGTATATCCCAGCCTTTACATAGAGAGAATGTGTGTATATGTAGGAGAGGTAACATCAATAATGGTAGTATATGCATTATTAGGAGGTCAAAAGGTCTACTGCAGTGGATGTGCAGTGAAATGAAGAGTGATGTGTGGAGTAGTTTGTCAGAAAGAGAAAAAGAAAATGTTTTTCAGAAGGCAGTTCTGATGAAGCCAGTTCAACATGATGAGTAATGATCAAGTATAGAGTCTGCCCACACCAGAACATGGTGCTGCGATGAACTCTTCAAAGGGCTGACCTGTTTGTGTGGAATGCCAGGCAGCCTTGTCCAGTCCGTTTGAAGTCTTCAGGAGAGTGAGGCCTTTAAAAATACCCATCACTGGCTACTGTTCAGGTCATGCCTAATGTTTTTCACACACCACACACAGCCCATCTCAACATTCCACACCCTCTTTCATATTCTTCCCATTGAATATGCGGTGGAGTTTCAGTTTATTTTAAAATGAACTCTGAATAGACATAAATATGGATATATAAATATAATATATGTGAATATATTAAAAATAACACAAATTTGAACACCTGGAATGACGTCCACCAAATCTGGACCTGATTCATGAAACTGTCATACGGCAACAAAACTAACTGTGATTTGACTGCAGTTGATGAATAACCTTCAGCTGCGTGCACACAAGCTCCTTATTTAAATTTTATATTTCCATACACAGTGAACAATTTTTTTTTTACGAATACCTTACACACAGTACAATTTACCCTCATGAAAATTTCAGCAAAAATGTCTAATTTGGTATCCTCAAAAAGTACACAAAAAAAATCTGCAAAATAAAAGTGAAGTCGAATGTTAAATTTCAAAAAACAACAGTCAGTGACATCAGCAGCATCCTGTGTTGAGCAGGGGTGAAGGTATCACAATCCACTAGACAAAGAAGACTTCAAGTGCAGGAATTTAGAATAGTGAAATTTGAAAAGAAGTACAGAGATGAGCCACAAAAGTCCAGGAACCAAGATTAACCTCTACCAAAGTGATGGAAAGGCCAAAGTGTGGAGAAAGAAGCGATCAGATCAAGATCCAAAGCTTATTGGTCAAGCATGGTGGAGGTAGTGTGATGGCGTGGACTTGCATGGCTGCTTCGGTAACGGTCTCACTAATCTTTATTGATGCTGTAACTCATGATGATAGCAGAAGAAAAAAATCTACAGAAACATTTTGTCTGCCAATTTACAGAGAAATGCAGCCAGTTTAATTGGAAGGAACTTCATCATGCAGCAAGACAATGACTGAAAACTCACTGCCACCTCATCAAAGGACTTTAGCAGGGGGAAAGTTAAAGGTTTTAGACTGGCCAAGTCATTCACCAGACCTTAACCCAATTTTACATGCATTTCAACTCTTGAAGAGGAAACAGATTGGAGAATCCCAAAAAACAAACAACTGAAAGAAGCTGTGCTACAAACCTGGGAAAAACTTCACAAAAGAAGAATGCCACAGTTTGGTGATGTCAGTAGGTCACCGGTATGCAGTTATTGAAAGCAAGGTATATTCAACCAAATATTAATTATGATTTACTTTCATTTTCTTTAAGAATATCTGTTCCAATACTTTTGTACAAATGAAAATGGGTGGTCTATCATCAAAGGTTCCATGCTTTATGTTGTTTAACACATTTCTGGATGTAAATATCAGGACATGAAAGCTGAAATTGTGATCTATTGTCTCATATACATCTTTTCATCTCAAATCCAAATGTATTCAGTGTATAGCAAAAAAAGGAAAAAGAAAAAAGAATTGGCCGTTCCAATACTTTCAGAGTGAACTCTATACATAAAGCTGTGAAAGGTTGAAATAAGGCAGAAAACTGAACTGCTTTCCAACTTGGTCTCTATCAAATAGTAAGTGTTAAGTAAATATTTGTTTATAAATATTGAGGAACAGGCCAAAGTGAAAAGTGGGTCGGGCATTCAGTACTGATATGAAATAATGCAATCTCAAAAAGCACATGATAATATCCATACATCTTTGAGCAGCCTGCATGCCCAAGAGTCAACATTCATATCAGCACTTATACACTTATAAGAGTGCCTCTTATACATAAATGCCCCTATTAGTCCTATTAATTGAAGGAATAAATGAGGTAATAATGATCCATATCTGTGCATTCTGATTCATATTTACAGTAAACCTTATATACCTATATTTTAGTATAAGGTTCCCATATGTGCTATTGTGATTAACAACATTGTATGCTATTTTTATTGTTCTTATATAAAGGTCTAGTAGTCTACTTTCTGATATTTATGTATATATATGCCAGTGTGGGTTTCCTCCAGGCACTTCAGTTTCCTCCCACAGTCCAAAGACATGTATGTTAGGTCAACTGGCTGCTCTAAATTACCTTTAGGTGTGAATGTGAGTGTGAATGGTCGTCGTCCCTGTGTTAGCCGTCTGACAGATTGGCCACCTGCTCAGGGTGTAGAGATAATGGGTGGATTATTTAACTGCAAACCAAACATTTTTTAAGTTGTCAAAATGTTACGCTCATATTTACATGTATTCCATCCAGATGTTAATTTCTATATACAAATAAGCAATAGATGAAATTGATGAATAATGAAAATGGTATTTGCATAAACTTTACAACCAAATTTGACAGAAAATTTTGATGAAAATGGCTATTTTGGCCAAAAATCTGATATCTAGCTTCCCATAATGTACATGACTTTATATAGTTTGGAGATTCAAATGTCTTTTGAGTCTCTTTGGGTCATTTTTATTTTAATATAAATATACTGCAATGTAGTCTGTAAGAATTTGGACTGTGGACAGTGTTTTGTCTCTGTCCTCCAACGAACTGGATTAGAAGTCAGAATATTAGGATGCTAATAAAAAACAATGTTTCACTTTTAAGTGCCTGAAAAATGTCCTCCAGCTGCTTAATTAGTATGATTTGTTAAAATGTCATCCAAATGGACATTTAGATAAATTCGTCAATAAAGACAATGGATGTAGTTACAGTAGCAAACTTACAAACATATACATGTTTCCCAGATTCTTTTTTTCAACTTTTTCCCTGGACCTCTCTGTCCTCATAATTATGTTTATGCTATGGGTTATGCTGATGTGCTCTCCTTTTTGTGGAAGTTATTGGCACATTAATGTCAAATGGAAGCAGAATCCAGATGCCAATGCCAATCAACTAAATCCTTGTCAAGAACAACAGAGCAAGAATCTAATTATTTCCAGGTCACTACAATGTGATGGCTGATTGAAATGTGATATAATTTGTCCATTGTAGGTTTTATAATTGTATTCATACCTAACAGTCACACTGTTTTTGTTAGATTTTCTATCCAATATGCGGGAATACGGAGCTACATCAACAAATCTTAATGAATATCCAAATACTGCACATATGCAATAGTTTTGGCTTGCCTTGTGACTGCCTGTGACTGCTTACAACCTTCTCCATTTGCTTCCAAAAAAAAAGAAAAAGGAAAAAGAAAAAAAAGAAAAAAGTTTTGCAACATACTGTCACCTAAATTCAAGGTATTATAAATGGCATTCCGCCTTATAATTTATAAATTCACAAATAATTTTTGCTTTCCTTAACAAATGTTTTATATTTCATTAATATTTTATGTACTGATATTAGAAAAATATACATGCAAACCTACCTACAAACCCCATCAGAACTCCTGAAGAATCCAGAAATCTGGTTTGTTATTGGTTAGGTGCATTTTGATTGACAGGTGGCTAAGGGTTTAGCAGTGAGGTGGGCGGAGTCAAAAGGCACACATTCAGCAGAAGAGGTGTGAAACCCACAGTGAAGCAAACAGTGGCTCAGTATCTAGGCGACGACAACAGTAGCCTCTCTCTCCTTCCAACATTTTGCGGGAAGAGGCGTCTGTGTTACAGGTAATATCGTCGTGGACACGGTCTTTGTTGACATACACACTAAACAACAAATCCTCCATCATATACACCATAAGACACATGACTGTGTATTCTTATCATGGTAGCTATAAACCCATGCATGGACAGTGAACAGCCAAACTGATGCTGAGTTCAAAGAGGACAGAAATTTTCAGCACTTTGTCATGAAAATCTACAACATGGCTCAAGGTAAACAAAAGAGCTAGACAACTTCATTTCAGTATCTCTCCATTACGTACATAAACAAAAGGAAGATTGATGGGCTTCAAAGTGGAGTTTGATGTGGCTGACCCAGTAGAGTCCAACTGTGAAGCTTGTACATCACTGGGTTTCTGGGAAGGCACTGAACGTGCAACTGGATTTTAGCACACACTGACTTGCTGGAAGTGACCTGTGTGCATGTTTGTGCATCTCTAGCTGTCTCATTTTCTGTGTGTGTGTTTCTGTTTTGACATGATTTATAGACATTTGCATGAATGTATGCGATATGAGGGCATATGTGCAAAAAATATATTTTTGTGTAGGAATGTTTGCATGGTCATGCAGATTCACATAATCACCACCCACCCACTAACACACACAAGCAACTTGGTCCTAATTAGCTTGCTGAGGGCAATTTCTTAGATTATCACATCTGTGTTGAAATCTCCAGGGAGATTTTCCCATGCCTGCTCCCAAACAGAGTCAAGCCCTGCTCGGTGGCAAATTAAAATTGTGGAGCTTTCCAGGATGGAGCTTCACAACCCATGAATTCTGTCCATAGATGACGTCTCAAGCCCTGTTAATGGCTCCTCCAGTGCTGTATCTGTTTCATCCTGAATGCTAAACTACTCTCATTTAAACGCTTTGCTGTAGGCACACACCATACTGAGCTTAGGCCAGGCCCATTCCAGGTCGAGTGTTCTCAGAGCAGATGGTATGGCATTTATGGGCCTTTTTTCCTGAACATGCAAATACGTCACTAACGTTAAGATGATGCTGGTTCTAGTCAATTAACACCACAACCTTTGGCATGAAGAGTGTTAATCTACTGAGATGTTCTACAGATGCCTACAGTGGCTTTCTTTGTAAAGTAAAGTTTGTCTCTCAGCATTAGCTAATGCTCAGGACTGCTTTGTTTTCAACTGATCAAATTAACACATTGCCTGTGTTTTTGGGTTATTTAGATAGTTATTCAAACATTGATCTTAATTCTGTAAAAGAGTGAAAAGTTTTCATTAACATTTCATTAGAACTAGAATTGCATACTTCAGTATTCAGACCTATTCAGAAGATGCATGAGAGTAATGTGTGTAGAGGGTGGAGTAAGACATAGGCATGCCTCAGTTACATGCAATTCTGACCTTGAACTTAATTAATTACTCGTATTATCCTTTCAAAATCCATGAAAATCCAAAAAATCCATGAAAAGTAGACATTTCTAGATTTCAAAGTGCATGCATTGCTCTTCTTGAAGACTATTTTTTATGGAAAAATGTATGAATTAGATAAAGAGCACCATGAATTTTCTGATTTATTTAGTGACTTAACTACTCAAAATATTCATTCATTCATTCATTCATTCATTTATTTTTCACTTTTCTTGTGACGCCAGGCTGGGAAGGTCGGCTGAGATCCCTAGCTACAGATTCCAGCTCCTCTTGGGGGATCCTCACATGTTCCCAAGCCAAAAGTGTGATATAATGTCTTCAGTGGGTCCTGTGTCTGCGTCAGGGTCTCAATCCATCCTTGTGGATGAGCCTTATTTCCTTACCCTGTTCTTGCACCCGATATTTTCTGTCAGTACCCACAGCTCATGACCGTAGGTGAAGAAAGAAACATAGATTAGCCATCTTAATTCACCAACTGTGAATAAAGCCCCGTGTTTGCTGAATTGCAAAGGTGGTTATGCAGTGTAATAATAAATAATAACTGCAGTCTCAGTTTATTGGTTTTTTTTTTAAGTCCATTCCTTGCTACATCAAAGGTTTCCTCAGCTCTCCTGAGCACTTCAGACTAAACTGCTAGGATCACCTAATGCCCTTTCACAAGGGTCACTGCTCCTTCACCACAATTACAATGGGTCAATGTCTGACTGACGTTATCGGAGACCTGCCACTGAGCTGCAGGAGTCAACATTTTGGTTGTGTCCATGGTGATTTTCCTACCACTTTTCCTCTTGCTTGTGACTCTCAGGATTGCCGGAAACATGGAGAGCTATTTGGTTGTGGAAAAATGTTCGGAAAGCAAAAAATAAATAAAAAAAATTAAATCTCCCTTATAAAATTAACCACATACAGTAACTTGTGATGTGGTTCCCTTGAACTGTTGCTCTCTTTTGAGCAATAATTGAATCTCATCCATTAATTTATGCTTACAGGACGACAGTATTCCCTAAAGCAATTGTTGTTGTTGTTGTTGTTATTGGGGAGATGGCTGTGCATAGGGATTACAAACTTTTTTAAGGTGTTTGCAAAGATTAAGGCAAAGTAAAGGTCAAGGGTGAACACAGGTTGACTTTGTTTTAATTGCTCAGAATGGACAAAGCAACGGATGCTTGGCTGAAGTGGTACATTCTTTCACACATTCCATTCATTTTGTTCCTTCTCTTTTGAAGGGAAGTGAGAATGACAAGATGAAAAAAAAGAGCTTTTGACATGGTAACCACTACTCAAAACACTGCTTCTGCTATTTTGTTGATTTGCTTTAAAACACACATTTCCTCAAGAATACAAAGTGCTTCTTTGTGTTCACTTCCCATATGTGGCTTCCACTGTGTGTGGCGCAGGATTATCATTTTCAGTTGTCTTCAGTGGCTTTCTTTGTAAAGTATAGTCTGTCTATCAACATTTGTTATTGCTTAAAATGGCTTTGTTTTCAACTGAACCAATTTTCAGTTGTTTGGCTTGATATTGATCTTAATCCAGTAAGAATGAAAAATCTTGTTTGATCAATTCTGCCAGGACACCCTTTTTATTGGCATTTAATAAGCCTTGGCTATTATTTCATATTATTGAGTGTTTGGCCTAAAGCATCAATGCTACCAGTAATTATCAAAGACTGTGGTAACCGGTGTAAGGAAGAAGGACCACTTTAAAACACAGGAGGTTTCTTTAACTTTTATATATTACACCTGAACACGCTTAATAAGATGTTAATATTGTTGCAAGAATGTTACTGCAATGGCCTGGTATCTTCCCATGTGGTTACATAACTAATAATTTCTCATTGTACCTGTCAAGGAGATAATGTCATTATACGGACCGCTGAATACATTCTCGTTCAGGAAACCCCTCAGCCATTGCAGGTGAATGAGAGCAAAGGAGGAGAGAGGATTAGAAGGGGGAGGGCAAAAGCGGTGAGATGAAAAAGCAGGAAGAGCAGTAGCTGATACAGATCAGCGTTGCAGACAGATGGAAGAGAGCCCACTGGGGAGCTCTAGGAGCCTGAGAAGGCACAAGAGAGGGAGGAGGTGGAGGCAAGGGAAATGAGGAAGGGCTCAACGGACAGGTACAGGCTGAGAGAAAAACAAGGACATGAAAGGAAAGTGGAGAAGGGGGCACACGCTCATAAGTCTTAAGCCTACCTGATCACAGGGCGCCTACCGCCAAACAATGGGCCCAGTGTGTGGCTGTGTGAGGGAGAAGGGAGTTCTTAGTAGTTTTGCCCTGGCATACCTGAGTAGAAAAAAGATAAGATCCAAAGGGTCTCCTCTTCCTCCATCTACTGTTCTTCTCCCTATCACTTTTATGTTCTCTTTTCAAGGCCTTAGCAGATTAAAGGTGAGTGCTGATAAAAAAAAAAAAAGAAGGAAAAAACGGGGGGATAGAACATACAGGAAGGAAAAACTGAGAAGAGCAAGGTGATAAGAACAATGGTGCATCTGTTCTTGGCTATATATGACTGTATGTGTGTGCATGTGCATGTGCATGTGTGTGTGTGTGTGTGTGTGTGTGTGTGTGTAGTCTTCCTTGTTTAGAATAGAAGTCATTGTAGAGAACAAAATATAGATGCATTAAAAAAGGATATAGGCTATACTATAATGAAAGAGAGAATGTACAACTGAAAAGGACAATAGAATTGTGTGGGTGTGGTTGTGTGGGTGTGTGGTTGTGTGGGTGTGTGGTTGTGTGGGTGTGTGGGTGAGTTAAATAGTAGAAACAGGATGAGAAAACTGTGTCTATCTTTCACAGAGAATCCTTTTTTTCCATGATTTTCCTAATATAATATAAAGGAATATATGCTGAATGTAAGATAAGCTACAGCTTTAAGTGGAATAATATGAAGTATTTTAGTAAAGTAACATGAAGTGGTCATGTTGTGCCTGATAAAACTCATAGAAATATCATTCATGCCATAGCTGTCACTGAGAGGAAAGATGAACAGATAACCATAAACCAGAGAAGCCATCACAACGCCCTCAGTACCCTTTAGAAAGTTCCTTTCCTAATTTCTTCAGGCTTCTCTCTCTCTCTCTCTCTCTCTCTCTCTCTCTCTCTCTCTCTCTCTCTCTCCTACACTTTTCCTTCAATCCAGATTCCAGCCGTTCAGGCTGAGACGAGGCCAGATGCAGCAGACTGATCCTCCAAGATCCTGTCAGCACCAGCACTCAGAGACACAGAGGCGCGTGCAGGCTTTAGTAGCTAGTAATGTTTCACATACTTATATATTATGGCTACTCACACAAGCATAATGATCATGAGTTTCATTATGCATCAGTGGATGAAGAGCAGTAGTAGGATATTGGGCATCAATTGTTTCTTAGTTAGCTGGCAAAACTCTAAGGCAACGTAAAGCGCATATCTTGCTCAATAAGGCCTACAATTCATAAGTGCCATAAAATGTACATTATTCAAATCTTGATACATTTTTGACAAGATGTTAGACACATCTAAATTCTTTTGTAAGCTTGTACAGTGTTTGGATTTATAAGGTTCCATCAGGATGTTTTTGATCATTTTAACACCAACTGTTGTGTAATGTAGAAGATCTCCTGGTATAGTGTATAACTCATTAAAAAGTCCTTATAACCTTATAATCCTTATAACCTTTTTAGGTTGATGTGTCACATACACATGCGATATTGCCTCCGCAGCCACCAGATGTCTCAGTCTTCAGAGTTTTTAATGTGTTGCTATGGTTATTGATTGATTTCACATGACATCTTTTAGTCATTGCCATTTCAAATGCATTTATTGCAGTCTTACCCATTAATTATTAAGTATAAGCTGTTTTCCTAGTCTCTCCTCTAGTCTTTCTCTGTTACTGACTGTTTATCTATTCTCTCCATTTGAATTACCTATGTGCCTGTGGTTTGTGATTTGAAATGACTGGCCTTTGATTCACTCGACACAGTGGATCCAGCAGAGTTGCAAACTACAAACAGTGGCGTCTGAACAGGAACCGTTTATGGAAGCTCACCTAAAACAGCTGCAGAAAATCACCATCATTATTGTGTCCAGTTTATTGAGAAATTGGTACATGCATTTTGGAGGTCATACTGGTATATGCCCTTAGATGTCACATAAAAACATGAAAAGTTCAGCTCTCTGTTATTCCCATGCCATCCGCTGTCAACCTTGACATAGATAATACCATGCTTTGCCTGGCCCTGCATGGGTGTTTTTCTTTCCAATAGTGTAAATTTAATGCTACAATGTCTTATTGCCTTCAATCCAAAAATGCAAATGCTAATGCCCTCCCAATTATAAGTACCCTCACAGAGAAACTGAGGACATATTCTGAAATCCTGTATAGAGGATCCAGTGCTCTACACAAGTCATATGCCAGTCTCAGAGTTTTTCAGCATTTCCGTGTCACCTGCCCATGCCTCATCATTTCCTCTACCCAGTTGTCGTTTCCCCGTTGTCTGTATGTAATCATCTACTGTCTGCTAATACATCTTTGAGAAGTTTTGTCAGTGTTACTCTGCAGATTATTCAGATTTATTATTGTTTAACTTTACCCGGTTGCTGACCAGTTATCCCTATTTTGCTCTTGCCTCACCTGTTGGTAGTTTTTGGCTGTGTGCCTGTTTGTGAATTATGATTCTGCATCTTAACATTTAGTGAGAGGTTGCATGAATAAGTTGAGTAAATACCCACATTTAAATTTACATTTGCGTTACATCCACATTACATTTAAATATTATTACATAAAGCTAGTGAAAGGACTGTTTGTATTGTCTAAAAATACATCTGAGCCTCCTATCTGAATTTTTCCCTTATTTGACCTTTTTGGCACAAACAAGAGCTTCAACACTCCAGAGAATTATTTCATGAACACTCCCCTTAGTTTTATAGCCTGGCATGCTAATAATTTCTTCCGATTATTCCTGACAGCATTTGACTCAATTGCTTTTCCACTAGCCCTGCCTCCAAAGGCCATGGTCACACAGTAGGGAATGGAAAATATCCCACCCTTCAATGGATACCACCAGAATGAAAGAGGAAGAAATGTGAGCATTTCTTGGATACAAAAATTCAAAAATATACAGCCACGTCTCAATTCAAAGTGAAGTTTGTAATAAACTCCTAAATCAAAATTAAATGATGCATATAGCCAGCTATCAGTAGCATTTCAAATATCAGTTGTAAAATGACTTTCTTATGCTTCCTGTTTGTCAACAGTCATCAATCACTCAACAATATTAACATTGCATACCACAAATGATGAGTGCATAAGAACAGCGATCAGAACTTTAAATGTAATTGTACGTAATAGTATTAATCTGATATTTTCTATGTAGTTTAGTACATAAACATTATAATTGGAACATGTCATATTCTTTTTATGTTATTCTTGTTCTCTGTTAAAACTAGAAGATCAACATTCTTCTAGTGTTCATACAGTACTTTACATAAGCAGTATGGACTACTGTCATTTTACCTCCTCTTTATTATCTTTTACTCACACTGTTCATAATACACTGCCGGTCCAAAAAAAAGGTCACCACCTGGATTTAACAAAGCAAATAGGTAAGAGTCTCCCATTGGATAATTACTGCATGGATGATTCTGTTTCAGCTGGCAACAAGTTATTTAACCCTAACTGATGCAGTGAGTAGCTTCTCATTTCTTAAACAACCATGTCGGAAGACACATACTGTGGTCGTGGAAAAGATGTTAATCTGTTTCAGAAGGGTCAAATTATTGGCATGCATCAATCAAAGAAACCATCTAAGGAGCTGCTGAAACTACTAAAATTGGGTTAAGAACTGTCCAACGCATTATTAAACACTGGAAGGATAGTGGGGGTCCATCATCTTCACGGAAAAAGGGTGTTCGGAAAAACTCTTGAATGATCGTGATCACTGAAACATTTGGCGAAATCAAATCATAAAAACATCAACAGCTGAACTCATGGCTATGTTCAACAATGACAATAAGAGCATTTCCACATGCACAATGTGAAGGGAACGCAAGGGATTGGGACCAAACAGCTGTGTAGCCTTAAGAAAACCACTGATCAGGGAGGCTAATCGGGGGAAAAGGCTCCAATTTGCTAGTGAGCATAAAGATTGGACTCTGGAGCAATGGAAGAAGGTCATGTGGTCTGATGAGTCCAGATTTACCCTGTTCCAGAG
>JAQQZR010000010.1:10929769-10943579 GCA_030068235.1 Notoglanidium macrostoma | reverse complement strand
TTTGTGAAGCTGCTTTGAGACAATGTCTGTTGTTAAAAGCGCTATACAAATAAAATTGAATTGAATTGAATTGATGTAAGAAGTAGCATAGGGGGTTGGGCATGGCATATCACCTAGTTAAAATGGAAGGGGTCATCACATTTCAGCAAATTAGAAAAATTACTTGATGCACACAAATTTTTTACTGTAAGTAGGTTTGTTGTTATTAGTAAGCTGTAATAATCATGTTGTGTCTTAAAGTTTCCAACTGGTTATGGCTAAATGCATTGAATTAAGAACATAGACCGCCCCCAACACACACACACACACACACACACACACACACACACACAGACATGTTTAAATGTGGTTAACCCATCAGTAGCTGAGGGGCTGCAGTCTGACTGTGCTTCCTGTTCTGAGTGGGTGTGGTTTTTCCACATCAGGCCGGTTTTTACATTATGTTAGTTATTTCTTCTACTACGGCAATACTTCTCTTGTCAGCTTCATTCACTTGACTCCCTCTTCACAATACCTGCATTATCTGAGCTGGTCATTCTGAAGTGTAATCCACTCTTAAGTATGAGATTTGTGGATATACAGTATTCAGAATATATGTGCTGACACTTGGTCTCATTATTTTGCAGTTCTTCATAATATCTTCATAATACCTCAGATTTGCAGGTTTTTATCATCTCTGATTCACTTTTTTGTCATTGTGCATTAAGGTTTCTCTATTGAGGAGGTCATTGAATTTTATATTACTTTCTTCTGGGATTAGGCTTTTAAATAATTTGGAAATAATTTAGGAATTGTACCTCACCTAGCACGATTGAGAGATTTTTATATATATCTAGAAGCTCAGGACAAACAACCATATAAATGAAGCGTCAGAGATTTTCCCCATTTGCGCACCCTTTAATCTACTATATAAATGCTCTCAATGGTGATTTCTGCACTCATTAGTCTGCTGGAAAAAAAATACATAAACACACAGGCTGGAAAACAAATAAAATGCAGGAGCCAAAAAAAAAATGGATAAATGTTTTTCTAAAGAGTCTATTTGGCCAGATGGCTTGATAGTCATTATAGCCTTAGAAAGTCTCAAACAAGTAAATAAAGAGGTATAGACACAGTACAGAGAACAAACAATCCTCCTCATCGACCATAGCAGGCAAAAATCTGTTTGAGAACAGCATGTGAAAATTAAATATAAAAACATTTTCTTCAGGAGTATGTCACTGTATTTTGCTAAGATGTGTTCCAGTAACAATAGAATGAGATAAATATCTTATTTCAAATAAATTATTCCATTAGTTACATCTGAAACACTGGCACTCTATGTAGATTTAATTTAAGAAAGTTTATTTTAATCAAATATCAAATAACTTTTAACATTAACATTTAAATAACTTTGGGAAACACACACACACACACACACACACACACACACACACACACACACACACACACACAGCCAAAAATTCCACAGAATATGAATATGATTAATCAATAGGAGACAGTAAGAGAAAAACAGAGTAGGTGAAAGATAGCCAAGGACAGGAAGGTTTTAAATAATATATAAACATAAAATATACATTTAAAATAAAATATTAACTATTGTCTGGCACATAGAGAGATTACAACTAGGGAAAGAAAAAGCTAACAATGTAAAAGTTGTAAAAACTAAAATTAATTTAGGCAATTTTGACATGACTGTAATTCTGATTACATTTTAAGATTTTTAAAACCAATTATATAATAATCAGCAGTATTGTGGTTAATTTGGTGAGCAAATTGCATTATATTTCATAGGAAGAGTATAAGGTCATTACAGTATTTTTCATCACCTTTCGCTTTATATGTTTTAAGCAAACTAATGAGTCATAATTACTTAAAGTGATTGTGTAATTACACAGTTACAGAGGTCAACTTACAGGGCTTGAGGTCTAAAAATGAACATAAAAATGTCTGTCTCAGAAGCCTGACAGTACACATGTGGAGCCCATTCAAACATTTTCCTCGTTCACTTTGCCTCCTGGTGGTTGATTATTCTCTGATGGGTTTTGAAATTCTAAACCATGACATTAGCAGACAGTGCCCACGTGGACATACAGGGGGCAGTGTGTGCCTAACAATGATCACAATATTTTCAATTAGTTTTCAGCCATCTAGACTACAGGTGGCACTGTGGTTGTAAATAGTGTAATGTCTCTAAACATTAAGTACTTAATCCTTAAATACTGTTCAGCTGAAATTGGCCTAGTGGCTTCAGGTAGTATTTACACTGTACTTACAATTGTACTTTATTGAATTATAGAAAACTGATTCCTTTATGTTTTGGCCAAAAATCTACACACAATGGCCCATAATAACAAAGGAAAAACATATTTTTAGAACAATTAAAAACTGAAATATCACACATAGATAAGTATTCAGACCCTTGGCTAAGATACTCTGACATGAGCTCAAGTGCATCCTGTGTGCTTTAATTTTGACTATTTTCAGGTTCCTTTAGAAGATGCCTGCAGTCCACCTGTAGCAAAAGCACTTGATTAAACATAATTAGGAAGGCACACATCTGTATTTGTAAGCTTCCATAGTTAACAGTAAAAATCTCAGACCAAAGAGCAAGCCATGAAGTCCAAGAAACTCTCTGAAGACCTTTGTGATCACATTGTGTTAAGACATAGATCTTAACAAACATTTGAAGCCATTTCTAAAGCTTTGAATGTTCCAAGTAGCCCAGTAGGCAGCATCGTTGTGACAAGGAAGAAGTTCACAGGGTTGTTCCTAGAGCTGGCCGTTCAGCCAAACTGGGTAACCATTTGACCAAGAATCCAGTGACCAAGAATCATAATTAAGAATGAGCAAGAATCCAGTGGCCTAACAGACCTTCAGATGCCTGTTGCAGGACCTGCTGGATGGACAACCATTTCAGAAATACTCATCAATCAGGCCTTCACAGAAGATTGTCTAAACTGAAACCACTTCTGCGTAAAAGGCAAATGGCAAACACTTAAAGGACTCTTAATGTAGGGAGATCTCAGATCTGACCTCAGACTGAGGTTTCACCTTTTAGCACAACAATGATCCAACGGAAAACAGCCAAGACAACACTGGAGTGGCTTTGGGACAAGTCTCTGAATGTCCTTGAGTGGCCCAGCAAATACCCAGACTCGAACCCCATGGAATATCTGTTAAGAGACCTGAAAATGACAGTTTACAGATGCTTCCCATTCGGTCTGATTCATGTCTAATTTGCTCTAAATGCCATCATAACAACTACTGTTCTAACCAAAGTGACATTTCTAACATCTTTCATTTAAAAGCAAATTTCTCACACAATGTACAGAATACTATTTTGCATTTAGAGGTGCAGTTGCTGTTGTATTTAGAGTTGCAATATGCTTTTGAAGAGCTACCAGAAAAGCTATGTCAAATTAGACATTTTACTGAACATTTACTGAATCCTCCATTTGGGTATTATAATAATGTGCGTAATGGTGTGGTTGTGGTTGTCTTTGTCCTCCCAAGTTGTTTGCCTCTGAGCAGGACAAAGCCTGTAATGGTATTTTAGTGTGGCTGCATCTGTGTGTGTCGGTGTGTATTGCACTGGCTTCTCTTAGACTAAAAGATATTCGGAATATTTTTCTCCCAATGGTATGGTCTGGATTGTTTATATATTTCAACAACAGAAGGAAGAAAGTGCTGGAAATGAAAGGTCTCTATTGTGAAGTTTCAGCGCTGTCTGGATTTTCAAGCGTTGTTTAGCTTAGCCGCGATGTTTGTGTGGTATGTCTGTGTGAGATGGAAAGTAGTAGTATTTTACGCAGTGTCTATGTCATTAAAAGATTTGACAACAATGGCTGCAAGGGCTAAAGAAATAAAAGGAGTAGCAAGAGAAGTATAAAGAGCAGTGGAATTCTCAAGTGAGTTAATTGGGGAGCAATTTCCTAGCATCTAACAAGTAGGGGGTGTCAAGTGATGGGAAATTAGTAATGTGTTTAACAAAACGGATGTATCCTTACTCATGTTTTCTGGAAGAACTGTGTAATGCAATGTATTTGTCAATCTATGACTGTGTTATACAAGTCATTCAAGGACATCTTGGCAATGTGTCTTACTTCAAAACAGGAAATTCTTTGCAGTTAATATGGGCTTTTACCATTACAAGTTCAACTGAAGTACTTCCTATTCAGTCCAATCTGTATCTTTTATAAGGAAATGTGTAAAAAAGTATCTTTTGTTATGTATCATGTTACTGACCTGTTGCCAATTAACCTAATTAATTGTGAGATGTTCCACCAGGTGTTTTGTTTTTATATTTTTTTTAGCAGTATACAAATTTTCCAGTCTTTTTTTGCCCATCACAACGTTTTTTAAACGTCTTGCTGGTTTGTTCACTCATTCAAAATGAGTATATTTTCCAAAAAGCAATATAATTTCTCAGTTTCAACATTTGATATATCGTCATGAATTAAAATGAATTGAATTACATATGGGTTCACATGATTTGCATATCTCTGGATACTGTTTTTATGTACATTTTACACTGTGTTCCAACTTATTCGGAAACAAGGTTTTAGGAATTTTAGGAATTAGGGCCGGTGGAGTGGGCTGTAAGTTACAGCAAAAGTTATCTACAGTCATCTACAGGGATTTACTGCTTGAAACATTATGTAAACATTAACAGTCCTGCAGATTAAAAAGTCAAATAAAAACATGGTCTCCTGCTTGTAAATGTGTATAAATTGAAAAGATATAATATGTATATTAAGATAAGAAAAGTTAAGGTAATGGTTACAATTAGGGTTAGCAGTCATGGCTTTTCTTAAACCTTCAGTAAATCCTACCAAATCACCCTCACCCACTCAAATTCCTACTAATTTTGCATGATATCAAGGACCAAATATTATTAATGTCTTTCTGTAAGGATCCATAGTTGCACTTCCTGTGAATGGTTTTCAGCATGGAGTACAAAAGCATACAGCACAGACTGCAAAAGCACTCATGAAGAGCGAGCTATAGATTATATGGTAGATTTGTGTTAAATTACTTCCTCCCGCAGAGGGTTGTTTATTGTGGCCCAGTAGCATCACCTCAGCTACAAATCAACAGAACCCTTCCACAAAGTTTTACTATCTTGTGCATGTTTTATAATGACAAAGTCCTGAAAATCATTGTTTAGTCAGGAATAAAAATTAAAACACTGGTTAAGAAGGCCAGTCTTTTTATCTCATCTTCTCCAACACAGTCAAAATTATTCTATTGTCCATCAGTGCTTTACCTTATGTCGTTCATAACACACTAACCGTTCATATGTTGTGGCTCACAGTGGGAATACAGGAACACAGGACCATGTTTATATAACCACTTGGCAATTTCCCAAGAACTACCAATTGACTCTACCAATTACATCCTTTAAAATAACCCCTATGTTTATTTCATGACTTAAAAAAAAAAAAAAAAAAAAAAGTGTTGAAAACAAGTGTTCCAAAGTGTTCACTTCTGAAAATAAGTTGGAATATTCTCTACCAAAATTAGTTCTCTTTGGAGCAGCCAGCTTTTGTGCAAATGATCAGGCCAGAAAACTGACATCTTGAGTACTACCCATTAGACCAGTTTTCCGGTCTGTGGGGTTCAAGCGATGGAAACCATAAATCTGCCTGGACAATATCCCTGATGTGTTTTTCAGGCGTCATAAAAATATTATATGTGTTAGATGCACAGGAGGACAGACACATTCTGTACAGTTGCTACTCTTTTCATTGCCCTTTGTTTTGAATAGCTGTCACTACTTGGCCTGCTTTTTGTTCAGATGTCTGCCACATGTGCAAGGAGGAAGTAGGAAATGGCCATTCATCTGTAGGAGGAGCTCTACACAGCACTTCAGGTTCTGCTGATCTCAGATTAGTCTCTGGTTGTTTCCTAATAGATGTGTTAGCATTGGAGAGAACCTGGTAAATCTGCAAAATGCATATGAACCCTATCCTATCCTATTTCTGGATATATAAGGATTAGGAACAAAAATGAAAAGAAAGTGGAAAGAAAAGTGAAAACCTTGGTTAAAGAAGAATGCAATGTCTAAGCACATCAACATTTGTGAAAAATGATGCAGAAATTAAATATTAAAACTAAAGAATGGCTATGGGCTACCCATTTCCTTTTCCTTTTTTACTATCCCATTATAATAAAGTATCCAGCACAATGGTTTAGCATTGTAGGCATCAAAATGAAGTTTTTACTCTTTTCTTTGAAATGTGCTAAAAATAAAGCATACTATTAAAAACATATTATGCTCTTTTTTATTCTGCTGAGTCTGAGACAGCAATTTGTTGACAAATAGCTTACAAATGTATGTTATTCTGTATATACAAGTGCCATTTATTCTGGGGGTACTAGGGACATATCCCCACAATTAAAAAAAAAAAAAGCAATCTATTGAAAATCTCACCTTGGAAGGAGCTGCAGTTGTTGTGAAAGTTACTGTTGCACAAGAAAGAGGATGAAGACTCAGCTTAAGGGCCCAACAGTGGTTACTTGCAGTGCCAACCTTCCATTTGGTAGACCAGTACCTTAAGCAATGAGACACCACTGTGCCATATAATAGCACTTGACAGAATCCTGTCCAAAAACACCATGCATAAAGTGTTTTGGGTCGTTCTTTAACATTAAATTAATGACACTTCGTGAAACATTTCCTGAAAAAGGATGAATTGTCTTATATAAGACTTAGCTGTTAGCTAGCCATTTAGCTAGAGCAGAGCATAAAACAGAGCATTTAACCTAAGAAAAGGCATAGCATAACTGTTGTTTCTTGTATTTTATGTAACATTTGGTCACTGCTCTTAACTCATCAGGCCAGAGACACATTTGTTTATGTCAGTGAGTGCTAATCTACGACACTGAGAAGCTGTTTAGCAGTAATTAATGTTACCATGATTTTTCTATGGTGTGTAAACTGCCCCAGTGACTGCTTTTATCTTATTTGCAATGTAGCGGTAACAATAACCACAGCATTTAGTATTTAACATTCAAGAATAACTTCCTGTATTGGGAATAAAGATACTGAATTATCAATTCTGATGCTTTTAAAATAAATGCTAATATTAGAATATTGATAGTGTCCATTGATGTACTGAGTACTATATTGAGATATTCTTTCATCTAACAGAATATGGTAAATTAGTTTTATGACATTGCATTTATGTTCAGGATAGAAACTACTGATCATTCTGCCATTTCCCTTTGTCCGTTTGCTTCTTGTAGTCTGTCAGGTCAGGATCATATGAATCAGGTTAATCCACCTGAAATAATATAGATATGACAACAAAGTTTTAATCAGAATCAGCTTTATTGGCCAAGTATGCATATACAATGGTTTATAATGGTTTCTGGTTCCTACAGTCCACACTTATATACAAACACTACAGTGCTGGACATAAACAAGACATAGAGTAATACAAAAAACCTAATGACAGTTACCACATGAACCTTATTGACCAGTCACATAGAACACACTGTAAACATGAGACATTAAAAAACTCCCACAGAACAGTTAACACATTGGCACATGACAGTAAAGTGATATTAGAGTGCAGTTACTGTCCAGTTTTTGTAAAAAGTGCATATATTGCACAGTAAATAATTGCACATGGTATTGGTATTGCATGTGGGTTTAATATTCTACAAAATGGGGAAAAAAAGTTGTAGAGTTAACATTAAAAAACTGGGAAGGAACTGAAGTTTATGGGAGGTTGTTTACAATCTTTGCAGCTGCCGGGGAAAAATATTCTGGTGCCTGGAAATTTTTGTCCTTATGAGTCTGTTGTGCCTGCCAGAGGAGTCTGAACACGCTATGTGCTGGGTGTGAGGGGTCCCTTATGATTCTGTAAGCTCATTTCCTGTACAGGTCCTGGAGGGAGGGAAGGTTGGTCCCGATGATTCGCTCTGCTGACCTTACTACCCTTTGAAGTCTGGGCTTGTCCAGTTGGGTGGCAGAGCTGAACCAGACGATAACTAATGACACATTACGTACCCAATGGTAGCCCTGTAGAACTGGCCAGGTTGCGCTTCCTCACAGATTTTTTTATTAATTTGTTATAGTTTTCCTGGTCATATTTATAATTTTATATCTTATTTATTAAATAAATAAATGCAGTTTTCTAATTTTAATTTTTGGGAATACCCAGATTTTAAAATGCTAGAATTTTCTGTAGCTAAGATACAGACAGAAAACAACCATGTTTTCTTATAACAGTAATAAATAAATGAAGAACGAAAGAGAGAAAAAATTTTTTTTATAAATGCATAATGCTAAAAACGCAGTGGTCATTATTTCAGGCTAGTGCAGTAATTTGCTCTTTGTACTTGCCTATTATGGATTATGTTGATAAGTTAATTGTCAGCCTTTTCATAGGCTGTGTCAGGTATGTAATGTAAGGTGAACCCAGACTTGAGATGGGAAACTCTCTCTCTCTTTCACACACACACACACACACACACACACACACACACACACACACACACACACACACACACTCACTTGGACAGCACAGAAGAGAGAAGTCATGTATGTGATGAGTGCCATCTGGCACAGCACTGAAACATCTGGGCAAACAGGCAGCTGTGATGTCAGGCCACAGGGGATTGACTGGTATGTGTGGGAGATGAGGTCTATGATGAGGAACAGAATGGATTTTTGATCTGGGAACATGCAAGATTGCATAAACTTCCAAAGCAACACTTAAGCTGACATGTATCATCATCATGGAGATGAAACCTAAATAAAAAGAGAAGTATGTGCCTTTCTGACAGTGGTTTTGCAATTGATCATGTATTTCACTTGTATATCCATATAATGATCAAATATTCAAGGCAAACAGTTTCAATATGTGGCTGCAATTTTCTTACAGCTCAGATGATTGTGAGCACACTGATTAGCGATAATTTTGTTTGAAGAAGAAAATTTCTGAGTTATAAGATAGTGATAGCGTGATTGCAGGAACTAGGGTGTTGAGAAGGCAAAGATGGAAGAATGTTGTCATGCAATGGGCTCTCTGGACTGCTGTGTAGGATTTGGCTCCTGGTCAGCTGTTAAACACTGCAGGTGCACAGTTGCCTTCCCTCCTTCAGCCCTTTCTTTCACCTCTGAAACCACTACGAAAAAAAGGTACAAGGAAAACAGCACCTTAAAACGTTGCCTTACTGAGAGTGCCAGCTGCAGCTAGATTTTCCAGCCAATAAACCCTGGATCAAAAAGAGAAGAGAAGCAAAAACGTGAGAAGAATAGAAAAGACGATTAGGGAAAGGTATTGGCAGGATAATAATTGCCATCTTCTTATCATTCTTCTGCATCAGTGTATGTAAATATGTGTCTGCAGTCTGAATTTCTGTCTGTCTAGTTTTCAGCAGGATCCCATGAACAAACCAAGCTTCAGTAGACAACTTACAAATGAAGTTGTTGATTAGGAAGAACTTTTTGACTTTTTCTTAGGTTTTACCACATAACAGATCTGATTTAAAAAGTGTTTAGCATGTACCCATGCACATAATGATTCAGAATTTAAACAATTAGTTGACTACAGCAGAAAGCCCATAATGTTCAGAAACCAGCAAAAGAAAAGGGATTATGTGCATGAAAAATTCAGTTGAAGTAGTCACTAATGGCAAAGTTAGTAAAAATGGGAACTTTATTCAGCGTCACTGTGGTCAGTAAGTTAGACTACTGTCTGCCAATATTACACTTCCAGGAACCATAAAAACATGTTACAGGCAAAAGGACAGAGACATCAAGAGAGTGACCAGTATTTTCAGTAAATTAATTGGAATTTCATGGTAAAAAGGACTATGACATCCGGTACATAAAACAGGGTAAAAGGTGCATGTCATTAGAGAAATAAGGCTAACTGGAAATGAGAAGTAAAGCCGGTATGTTGTAGAAGACGCTGACTCCTGGAAATTATTTCCTGTGGTTACACAGGGACTTTTAGCTGATGTCTTTGATATATTGCCCGGTGTATAAGATCTTTCTATTACCCTGAGCTTATGGTATTTTAGTTTGTAACTGCTTACACTGAGTGTGGAATTTAAAATGTTTAAAGATGACTTTACATGGGAGAAAAAGGTTATTTTAAAATAGTCATTGAAATAGCCTGATTTTCAGTCTATTAATAAAATATCAAAAGTAAGATTATTAATAGCATGTAAATTTTGTGAGTGTGTGTGTGTGTGTGTTCATTTTAAAAATGCTTTTTGGTAATCTTAGACCATGAGTTCAAATATCGACGTTTCCACACCCGTCCATGGCCAGGAGTCCATGAAAGCAAACTGGCCATCCTCTCATGGCGGGAGGTATTGGCATGCTCTCTCTCTCTCCCTTATCAGTCACTGAGTCACTAGCCAGTCATGGGCATCTCTGAGCTCATGCATGCATTAGTGGGCACCCCCCCCTCTGCATGCATGAATAGGATTGGCTAGTGCCACTGTGATTGTGGCTGTGAAGGTTTGTCATCCCTCCCACTCCAAATTTGTCCTCGTGGCCCCAGGATATGAACTCAAATAATTTTTTTTATATATTTTAGGTAGGCAACTTTTATAAAGACATACATTTTTTTTTTATTTGATCAGGAAATAGAAAAACGTGCCAGCATACATAATGATCAGGAAAGAGCAATGCTGCTGAAGATTCCAGCAAATGATTATCAGAAATATAAATATGTTTCCCACAGGTCTGATTCATAAATATAAATAATTCTATGATAGTCATAGTTATAAAAGTTTGAAAAAGTGTTTATCTAACAATGTTAAGTTTATATTACTGGACAGCTACTGTTATTACAGCTTATGACAGCACATGACATCAGATATGACAGGTGTATGACAAAAAGTGCAAGAATGCCCACAACCTACCTGTGTCCCTGAAGTCAATTTTTTGGGGCTGGCTGCATACTATCAAACTCTTGTGTTATAAATATGCCAGATATTCTCTTTCAATAAAATCTCAGACTTCTATGTAGGCACTGTTCAAGTGGTAGCCTATGGATATGATAGCTACTAACTAATGGGTTCCATAAATGTAAGTGAATGCTTTGACTGCTCCATATTATTGGTTCAAGTTTATTTTACAAAGTGGATACCCTGTGCTTGATGACCAAGCTGCCACGGTAGCCTGAGCCCTTTCAGCTGCAGGGATGTGACACCGTAGAACACCACAAATCCATCTTATCAAACACGGCTCAAGCTTTAAATCTAAGGTTATTCAAATGATGTTCAAAGTCTTAGGCACTGAGAAGACTCGGCTTCCGGCTACAGTCTCATGGACAAACTGAGCAGTTCATTACTACACTGCAAATGATCCCAGCCATAAATAAACTGCTAGATGTTGTCACTTATTCTGGGACCTCATAAACCCAGTTAGTGTCTTTTCTTCACTCTGTAGAGAGTGCCAAGATAAATAATGTTGGATTTTCTATATGACACCTAGTGAAAGGAACAAAGCAAGAACAAAACAAAGTCACAAAAAGTCACTACCATCATACAAGGGACCTTACCTTGATGAACATGAAGGTGGCAAAATCACCAAAAATATACTAATTTGATGCTACCTTGAACTCTGATGCTCAGAAATGTTTTTGTATGGCTTTAAATTGTGAATTCTACCATAGACAGGTTGAAGTATACTATATGACCAAAACATCACATTTCAGGTTAAGTCCCCCTTTGCTGTTATAATAACATTCTGTCTTCTGGGAAGGCGTTCCTTTAGATTTTGAAATGTGGTTGTGTGAATTTGCCCATTCAGCCACAAGAGTGAGATCAGGTGCTGATGTTGGGTAAGGAGGCTTTGGATGCTGTTGGACTTCCAGTTCATCCCAAAGGTGATCAGGGCTCTGTGCAGGACAGTCGAGATTTCCCACACCAACCTTGTCAAACCATGTCTTAATGCAGCTGGCTTTGTGCACAGGGGCCTTGTCATGCTGGAACAGGTTTGGGCCTCTGAGTTTCAATGAAAGGAAATTGTAATGCTACAGCACACAAAGACATCCTATACAATCATGTGCTTCCAACACTGTGGCAACAGTCAGGGGAAGAACCACAAATGGGTCTGTTGGACAGGTGTACACAAACTTTTGGCTATATAGTGTATTTGAATGTTGGTGATTGGTACATGTTAATGTATGTGTTTTTTCAAGAAAACAAATGGCCCACAATGTTTCCACAGGAAATATTTGTTCAATATACACAAAGACTGTTTAAATGCCAATAATTACCAGTTAACTGCCTTGCTTTATTGAATGAACACTACTAACACTACCCTAAAACTAACACTTCCAAACACTAACACTACCAACACTATCCTAACTATTGTTCTGTGGACAGTATAGAACTGTTGCGCACAGTTGTAGACACTTCATATAAATGGATAACCTTTTACATGACATGATTCCTAGAATCAGCTTTTAAAGCTTAAACAGTCCACATATGGAGTTAAACAGGCTGCAGACAGGGCATTTTAGATTCATCTGCATTTGATCTTGCTCTTGTTTGTCATGGACAAAAGGTCTGTGCTGCAGGAAAAAAGAATTATATTTGTTTCATGATTAAATTAACTTGAAGGAGTAGAAATACAACATTGGTTTTGTTTTGTGCAGGTTGGGAAAACTTTGGGAATTTCCACAGCAAACTCTCCACAATGATTACCCAGTGTTGACTTATCCAGGTTTATATAAATCACACTAGCACAAATGTTTTTGTAAAATAATGGTACTGTATTCAGTGGGATTTAAATATGAAATTATAATAAAACTATCCCTACAAAACAATTGAGAGACAGTCTGGAGAGTGCCGCAAAATCACCTTTAAATAACAATGTACATAATTTTCAGTTTTCAGCAGAATGAAAAAGCTACTCTGGCCTATGATAAGAAAGGCATCATTTACATGGCTTGTATGGATTTACAAGTGGATGGATTTCACAGATGGGGCTGCAAATGGATGCAGATGCACATTGAGAAGTTTATTAAAAACACAATGGGAAACAGTTCCAAAATGAGACACATGTTCGTAGTCAAAACAGACAGAATGTCAGACAAACAGCACAATGAGGGCAAAATCCAAAATAGCAAAGGCCAAGAGACAAACAAGATTAAAAACCAGAATAGCAATAATGAATGAAAAGCCTTGATAAGTTCAGGCAATAAACACTGAGTGTTATTTCGCAGTGTCTGTGTATGAATGGGTGCCTATGTAGTGTGTGATGACTGAGTCCAGGTGTGAGTAATCAGTAATCAGGTGGCTGTGACTAAGGTGGCTGGGAGATGTAGTCCATGAGGGCCATGCTTGTAGGCTGTGGTGCACTCTGGGAACTGGAGTCCAGAAAGACGTGACAATGGGAAAATTTTGAGAACTTCATAAAGCCGCTAAGAATTAAATCATGTCCTATATCAGTAATCTGGCGATTATGTTATTAACAATTACATTGCAGGTTAGTTTACAATATTAAAGTAATAATAAAAATACAGACAAACATTAAACTAGCAAATATTTTTGTAGGGCTCTTGAAAATATATCCTATTGAATATAAACCCTGCTGTTCAAGCTTTGACCTGACCACACCTCAGCTCACTGTTACTACCTATTTCTTGCTATAAAGTGCTGTCAGGATCTCCTGCGCTCCCTAGTTCTTCTTGTTATCTCGTCTGTGTATTCACAGTCCTTGCTTAGAAATTCATGAGAAATTTTTCTGTACTTAGACTGAATAGAAACAACTTACCTTACACACACACACACACACACACACACACACACACACACACACACACACACA
>JAQQZR010000010.1:10897510-10914798 GCA_030068235.1 Notoglanidium macrostoma | reverse complement strand
CACACACACACACACACACACACACACACACACACACACACACACACACACACACACACACACACACACAGTCCCCTTCTCAATCTGTGTAAAAGCAAAGCTTGATTTCCTCTGCCAGTCTCTGAGGAATATCTTGTCTAGTTTTTATAACTCAAGCCTTCAGGGTCAGCTCTCTTACATCAGAGTTACAAAACCCAGACATCCTGTAAAAAAAAAAAGTGTGGTAACAGCAAACATGCTCTTTACCCATGTTCATTTTCTGCATTTGAAAGGTTTTACATGTAAGAGGTTTTCCCAGGCTCTTGTCGGAGAGGGTCTGTTCACAACTTTCTACTGTCTAAATCTACTTTAAGATAAGAATATACAGAACAATCAACAGCTAATCAACACATACCGGTTTATTACATCCACAACATGTTTTTCATTGATTTTAATTATATCATATAAAAAGTACTGTACCAGCAGAGAAGGCTGAAGGCTAACACATGCTTTCTGTAAGACACATGAAGCCAGCACCGCTCACGCTACATTACGGAGACGCATAACGCGCATGGAGAAAAAGCACCATCTAGACATGTACATGACCTCACAAATGCCCACGTTTGGATAGTGACACTGTGACTGACAGGGAGAGAGTATGCTATCCCTCTCACCTAGAGCTCATGACCAATTTTGCTCCATTGAACTCACAATCTCCCAATAATAGGGTGAACACTTTTCTGTTGCACCACTCAGGACCTCACTTTAGAAGTGAATTATAAGTTTGGTATATGATATGTCTAAATTGAATAGTTTTCATACTACAAGAAGTTGCAGCAACACTGATATAATACATAAACTGCACCTTCTGCAAATTCTACAGTTTAGAACCAAACCTAACCCTGTTTCTGGTATCATTCAAGTGAATTAGATGCAGTTTCAGATCTCAAAACAAATTCAAGACCGATTCAGAATAAAGAGCACTGAGAAATGTACCACTAGCAGAGGCAATGGCAAAAAAAACCCTTCCAGCTTCATAACGACCTTTCAATTGCTCTCCAACAAGTTACAAAATACTGAAGTCAAAGGAGACGTTTGTTTGTATTCACATGCAACAAGCTCCTCCCATCATTAGCCAGGCCATTAGCTACTTAGCTAATTCACTAGAGCAAACTAACTCGTTGAGCCCTGAGTCATACAAGTACAGTTCACCAATCTGAACACGCGCACTGCCCTCACAGCAAAACAATCTGCTCCTATTTTTTCTCATACTCTGCACTGGAAAAGTTCAGTTGAGGTGCACCATCCAATTTTTAGAACTTACATAAGTCAATCAATTAATGTTAATGAACACCAGCACAAAAAGCTGTGGGTGGAGGCACTCTACAGACAGTCTATAGAATAAAAATAGACTTTTATTGAAAGAAACATCTATTTGAAATCTGAAATGGGTTTCATAGACACTCAGAAACCACAAAAAATGTTTGAAATTAGGAATACCAGTTGTAAGGTGTAGTTTAAATAATTTTCCATCCTATAAATAATCACAAACACAATGCTTTTTTTACTTTTCAGTCTATGGACATTTCATATTGTCTAGTGCTAACAGTATTGTCTGATATCCTGGTATGTTTACCTTACATAAATATTCACCCCTTGAATTTTTCCACATTTTGCACAAACATAGCTCATAATATTGAAATGGGGGAAATCAACATAGTTTCCAACAAGACAATGACTCTAAGCACACCAAAGCATTATGGTCCTGTTCAAAATCAAGATCATGAATGTGTTAAAAGGTCACAGTCAAAGCCTTGACCTCAGTGTGATAATCTGTGCCAAGACTTGAAAATTAGTCTCCTTTAAATCTGATAGTTTACGTAATTGTGCCAAGATGAATGAGCAAAAATATTAGGCTTCATTAGGACTATAAACTGCAGTTTAAAAAATGGTGTTAAATTTACTACAAAACAATAAAGTTTATATGTGTTTAAATAACAGTGCATGGCAATAAATGTACTACATTCCAAAGCAGTGAAACATGCATGGTCAGCTTCCAAACTTGCCTAATTGCAACAGACCTTTCTGTTAATTCAGTATGACCCATATGTGAATGCTGTCATCGGTTAGGCCTAGTCTACACAGGCAAGCAAATAAGAGCATTGACTTTGTGCAGTCAGTGAACAGAAAAGAGTTCTGACAATGAACAGATTGATACCCACACACTGATGCATAAGCCTGGTTACAGAATGACGTTAAGAGACAAACAAGGACTTCGATTCATTCTGATTTTGTCATTCAAAAGAAGAAAGATTGTTATATCTGTAGGATTTATGTGTCTTTCTAGCCATCTATAACACTAGCCATTATTAGCCATAAATTCAGCACGTTGTCACCCATATGACATTCATCCAGTGCAAAATTGTGCTTGCATTACCACCGGATTACTCACACTCTTAGCACAGACTAATGCCAAAACTGCCTTTTCTTGTAAGTAACTGTAAATGTGAGTCCACTGTTCCATTTCTTACAACTCATTACAGCATTATTCTACCACATTGAACTAACAACTAAATAACTGACTGAATTATTTTAACCATAACAGGTAAGAAGAAACAAATGTATTTGTGATATTTGAATGACATGAATCATCATTAAATTTGAGAAATGTCTAATAAAACTAATTAAGAACCAAACCTGCCAAATTGATTGTCAACCAGTCAGCTAAAATGTTTTAACATTTTAAATGTTTAAGTGTTTTTCTTTATTCGCATAAATATTTAAACATACTCTGTTAAGATGTTTGAAATAGCTGTGATTAAGGAAGTAATGTGTTTCTCTAGCTTGCTTAAGTTTTTTAAGTTTTCAACAGCTTTCTAGTGTGGAGTATTAGCTGGGGTTAGCAAGAATAAGGAACAGGGTTTTGAGGGAGACAAACAGTGTCAGATGAGGTCAGGGATTGTTCCAGTCAGGCAATGATGTTGCATGCAGCTGTTCATATAACACAATGATCTGGCAACCATTTAGATGGCCTCAGAATGAATGGAAAATCACATTTGTTATGGGCACAAAACCAGTATGCCATGCTATGGCTTTTTGATTTGCAGCATCAATACAGGCCATGTATATAAAGATAAATAGAGGTAGCGGGAGAGAGAGAGATAATTACTATTATGACCATCAAACCCACCTTCCGCCTCTTCAGAAACTCCATGACTCATGCTGCAGTAACTAAACTTGAGCGGTCAGCAGTTTGATCAGCTACCCACCAACACACACACAAAAACACAAACCCACTCACTGTATAGACAACATATGTGCCACAAACACAGTACACTGTTACTTTTAAAGTGCCCAGTCATTTTGTTGAATAGCCTCACCAGTTCAAGTTCTGTGAGCTAAAACATGCCAATGAAATGAGATGGATTAACTGGGTCAGATGTTATGTTTACACCCATCTGTGTGTCCAGCATTTTCCACAAGCCTGAAGAATATTCTGGCAATCCCCAAGCATAAATGGCAGAGTGAAAACACGCACACAGGCACACACACACACGCACACACACACACACACACACACACACACTTAATACTCATTTAACCAAACCCACACTTACCTTAAGGTCAGCCAGAGACTATATAGTCCCCTTCAAATCTATTTGAAAAGCAGTACCAATTCTTTTCTTTTTGCTATGCAATGAAGAATTTGAATATGAGACAAAAGATCAGATTTTCAGCTTTCATTTCCTGATACATACATCTGGATGTGTTAAACAACACAGAACATGGCACCTTTGGTGGCAAACCAGCAAACCACCTAATTTTTAGGTGAGCAAAAGTATTGGTACATATAGTCTTAAAGTAAATAACTCATTATTTGGTTGCATATCCTTGGTTTGCAATAACTGCATCAAGCCAGCAACCCACAGACATCACCAAGCTGTTGCATTCTTCTTTTGTGATGCTTTTCCAGGCTTGTACTGCAGCTTCTTTTAGTTGTTGTTTGTTTTTGGGGGGGTTTCTCCATTCAGTCTCTTTTTCAGGTGATGAAAATGAATGTTCAATTGGGTTAAAGTCTGGTGATTGACTGTCAGTGTAAAACCTCCCACTTTTTCCCCTGATGAAGTCCTTTGTTGAGTTGGTAGTATGTTTTGGGTCACTGCCTTGCTGCATAAGGAAATTCCCTGTGTTTCTCTGTAAATTGGCAGACAAAATGTTTCTGCAGACTTCCGAATTGATTCTGCTGCTACCATCATGAGTTACAGCATCAATAAAGATTAATGAGCTCGTTCCAGAAGCAGCCATGCAAGACTAAGATACACTACCTCCACCATGCTTGACCAATGAGCTTGTATGTTTTGGATCATGAGCAGATCCCTTCTTTCTCTACTTTCTGGCCTTTCCCTGGTTATCGTTGGTAGAGGTAAAACTTTTGCGGATCATCTCTGTATTGCTTTGCAAATTCCAACCTGGATTTCTGATTCTTACTGCTGATGAGTGGTTTGAATCATATTGTATGGCATACAGTATGTATTCCTGCTCTCATGGTCTTCTTCAAACAGCCAATACCTTCACCCCTGATACCTTCATCCCCTCACTACTGGATCTATTCCACTGTTTATAACAGAAATTGGTTTGTAATACAAATGCAAATAATGTTAATGCCTAAGAAAAGTTTTATCTGAATGAAAATCTATTTTGAGAATGTAGTTTTACTTTAAACCAGTAGTTTTAAAGAAAAGCCTCCTGGCTGACTAAGCTGGTTGAGAAGAATGATATGTATTAATGTGAATATTTCTGTAGTGGCAAGACAAAGCTATTTCAGCTTGTGTTAGGCCTTGACTGACCGGAAATGTAACATGTTGATCTATATATTCCTGCCCTTCTGAAACTGCTGCATAGAATGATAGTCAATGACTTGGTAATGCTTTCAGGAGAACCATGTCATGATAATGATAAAAAAAAAACTGGATATCACGAGAAACCAAAACAAATAGCCTGGAATCATGAGAAAACAACATTTGTTATGTTTTGATTACATAAATAATCCAAGATCACGAGAAAACAGGCTGAATAAAATATGAAAATCTATGGCCTTTTACGGCGTTCCTCTTAGATAATGTCTTCAGAATTATTCCAAAATTGTGGAGATAGTAAAATTTTAAAAATAAAAAACATTTTACAAAGTCAGTCCACACATTTGAGTGGTAGTCTATATATTTAAAGTAACATTCAATGTCCCAAACCATGAAAATCCAAAATCACAAAGCTACAAAGAATTAAATCAGTCAGTTTTTTTGGAGAAAAAAAATGTTTAAAAAAAAACCCCAGCATCCATTAAAAACATTAGGGCTCCTGACCCCATAAAAAGCAAAAGGCCCTACTGCCATAAAGTGTAAGTGTGTGTGTGTCATTGCTGATAGATTGCAGACCAAGAATGCTCTTTTAGTGCAGAAGTGTCATGGCTAAGTAGAGGTATTTCAGCACATAGCTGTACCACCAGCTCCATTAGTTCATGTAATCACACATAACCCACACACATATTTCACATTGTTTGGCCAGTCTGTGTTTCCTGACTAGGTAAGTGGATTAATCTGAGAGCATGGTAAATCAGAAACATCAATACTTATGACGTTATTGTATTAAAGTTTCAGGCCAACATATTGTGTTTAGCTTGTAAAGTATGTTAATACAGACAGTAATAGCTATACCAGAACTCCAGTAGGCTTTTAGGAGAAAGAAAACCCCTTATTTACATTTACATTTATGTTATTTGGCAGACACCCTTATCCAGAGTGACTTACATATGTCTTATTTTATACAAGTGAGCAGTGAAGGTTAAGGGCCTTGCTCAAGGGCCCAGTAGAGGCAGCTTGGCGGTGTTGGGATTTGAACTCATGACCTTCCGATCAAGTAAAGAAAGGTTTTCAGGTTTTTGTACAGAACTAATTTGTAACTGATTTTGTAGTTTATACCATCTGGTGAAAATGAGAGCAGTAGTCTAGTTATATTATTTTAATTCACTCTATAGCTTAAATAAATAGTCATGTACTGCTGAAAAACTCTTTTATAATAGTAAGTACCAAGCAGGACAACTCCATGTCTTTTTTTTTTTATTCTTAGCTGATTTATCTGTCTGCAAATCTCTGCAGACTTTTATCTGTCTTGTCTGCATAATCATACACTTGAAAGTCATTGATAACTGAGTCGTGATTCTTTTCATTATGTTTATTTTATATAGAGCCCCTCTTCAAACTACACAGCCTTCAGTGATCTGATGATAAAAGAGGACAATTAGAATAAGTATTTAGTTTTGCTTTTTTATTTTATCCTACTCTGTTTTGGAATCACAGAAATGTGTCAATTTTTTCATATTGCTATTAAAAGTACACATTAGATTTATGGGGCCTCAGTAACCCCATATATTGTTGAATATTAATATGAGTAATATGAGTTAATTAACCCATAATATGAGTTAATTATCTTTAAAATATGGAGTGGTTTGTTAAATTTGGTACAGCTAATCCAGAGAAATGTTTAAGGTGTCGTTCAAACAGAAAATCAAGTTTGGAGAAAATCAGCAGGAAACTTTGAAGTGCAAATTGAAATTAATGCATAGCAACCATATAGTTGGCATATTTACTCATATTTATATGTCATTTTACAGTATAATATTTTAGTGAAGAATATATTATAGATTAAGAAATGTGTTTACAGCTAAATTAGAAAAAGGCACTCTGATGTTTCAAATTGCTATTTCTCAGAAGGATCAACACTCTTTTGCAACACTAGTACAATTTTGAACAAATGTTTGAATAGTACAATTTGGACATTAACCTCTATATGCAAAAAGAGCACAAAGCATTATGTAAACAACTGGACACCTGCTCCTCATCTAGGAAATAGTGTCCAAATTCTAGGAAACTCAAGATGAGAAAAAACCTTTAGGGCTTGTTATGGTGAATGAAATGCATGTGAATATTATGCAATGGTTTAAAATTGTTTTCATTTTTAACACAGGGACATATTTCATTCCAATCTGATGCAATGAAAGCCCAGGGAATAGGCTTGACTACATACTTGTTCGTGCTCTTTAGAAACATGTCTGGACTGTGAGACACTAGATATTTAACTAAAATGTCTGCACAAAACCCTCCAGTGTCTTCAAAAATGTAGTAGCACCAAAAACATTCAAAAGGTTCAAAGGTCTCTAAAATATATACAGAACATTAATTTTCACAAACAGTTCCAATTAATATTTGAATTGAAGAAAAGACAATCTAGAAAAAAATATATGAATGTTAATATTGATACCATTAATTTTGGCCTGTATTTGCAGCCTAGATATCAAGAGGAATATCAAGAGAAAAAAAAATCAAACCAAATCCAAGCCCTCCATCTCTGACCACTTCCTTCCTAGACATAGTGCCCTGGGATGGGCAGCGCTTCCTGGGAAGGTCTTTGTACTTGTTCCTTTACGTGGGCCACCCAACCCTTTTCCACCTACACACTCACAAAGAGAGGAAGCCTTGCCAAGATCTCCAATAACTTCACCCTTCCAATAATTGTCCTAACTTAACTTAAACTAGTTGATTCTAGTCTTACATTACCATACATACATACCATAACTCATAAAAAAAAAAAAATTCAGAAGTATCACCAAACTGAAATGATATATTAAGTTTTTTAAACATTCCATATGATGACTAAATTAATCAAACTAATTCCAGTTCTTATGAGAGGCCATTCATTTTAGTCAGGCTTATAAACTTTAAACAAACGTAAGGGCAGCATTACATATACATCAAAGCAGTAGATTTTAAATCTCAAGATATTAAAGTTTACAATGATTAACCTTAAGGTATCCTTGCAATCAAAAGTCAGTGACTCTCCCTATTTAACCTTTTTCACATGATTACACTGTAGAGCATGAGAATGTGCATACTCACTCACATGCACTGTTTGGACCACTTTGGGTCTGGATTAGGTTAAAATCACTTGTCAGGTCAGGCTTACATACCAGAGAATGGATCTCTCATCTAACAGCAAATTTTACACATGTGCTGTGGGAGAACTGATCATCAGGCCTTCCAAGAAAACAGATGTTACCTTATTTAAGTTGACTGTGATGACAACTCCTTTCAATCCTAAAGCACTTGGATTATTAATTTGTTTATTGTTGTCTAGTTTTCTTTTCAATAAATGAGAGTTTTTCAATTGCATTGAAGGCAAGTTCTACACCACTGTGAAGATGCCGTTGGACTGCTGTTTCCATGAGCGGTTCTGCTACAATGGCATAGAACTCAAATCACCACGAACAGCCTTGCGCTCTAAACTTGACCCTAGTATTAAAGGGTGTTAGTTGTAATTGCACTATACAGTGTGACCCAAATGAGGATGGGTTCCCTTTAGAGTCCCTTTCGAGGTTCCTTCCTTTTGCCATCTCAGGGAGTTTTTCCTTGCTGCCATCGCCATCACCACAGCTTTGCTCATTAGGGATATATATAGATAAATGTATAGATTCATAAGTTTATATTCAGTATTTATATACTTCTGTGAAGCTGCTTTGTGACAATGTCTATTGTTAAAAGCACTATACAAATAAAATTGAATTGAATTGAATTGTAATTGTTGACCCCGTTCAGTGACTTTACATGGTCTTCCACTTCACTGAGTTGGTGTTGCTCCTAAACGCTTCCACTTGACAATAAAACCACTTACAGTTGACCGTAGAATATCCAGCAAGGATGATATTTCATGAACCATCTTATTGCAAAGGTGGCATCCTATCACAGTACCAGGCTTGAAGTCATGGAGTTCTTCAGATCGACCCATTTTGTTTCACAAATGTTTGAAAATGGAGCCTGCATGGCTAGGCGCTTGATTTTATACATTCGTGGCAATGGGTCTGATTGAAACACCTGAATTGAATAATTAAGAGGTGTGTCCCAATACTTTTGTCCATATAGGGTATTAAGTTTTGTGACGCTACCTACTCTGAATTACTATGGGAAGAAATGGATGGCTAGAGGGATATAACAGAGGTATGTGAGTGGAATATCAAAATAAAAATAAAATGGCTTAAGTGGTATTAACAAGATGTATGCAACAAAATTTGAATGAAGTTTCCCCGGACTTTCGCCCAAGGATGCTACCTAGGGGATCAGGAGAGATGCATACAGGAAATGGATGCCCAAGTTCAGCTGCTCACCATAGGAGTTTCCCACCTCAAAGAACAACTCACCTGCATGCCCAGCCACCCAAACCCTGGTGGCTGTCCCTGACAAGTTCAGTGGTCATCTTTCATGATGTTATGGATTTCTTCTACAGTGCCAACTCTACTTTGCTTTCCAAGGACATGTGTCTGACCATGGGAAAATCACATGCCTGCTTTCGAATTCTGGTGGATAAAGCACTTACCTTCGCTACTGCTGTCTGGGAGAAAGGAGTTGAACCTGTTTCATCTTATGAACATTTAATTTCATTGCTTTGTCATGTCTTTGAGCATGCTCCTGAGCATGGTGGTGAGGTTGGTGAGCATCTTCTGAGAGCCAAACAGGGACAGTGTTGAGTGGCCCAATATGCTCCTGAGATTCACCTCTCATGAATGAGAGTGGATGGAATGAACCAACCATGAAGGCATTGTTTAGACAAGGACTGAATGAAGAAAGGCTCGGAACTGGCCTGTTGGAATGAGTCAGCCACTCTAGACTCACTGGTCGACCTTGCTAGTTGCCTCAACAATCTTGTCCTCAACTGGCACCGTAAAATCACAGCGTCTGGAGCTCCACATCTCACTCACCCACTGCCAGAGCCCATGCAGTTGGGTAATGCCAAACTGACTTTCCAGTACGTGAACGCAGAGGGAAGGAAAAAATCGTGCTCCTCCTGTGGTAGTCCCAAGCATCATATCAGCAGTTGTTCCGTGAAACAAGCCCTCTCATCCCAAAGAATCAACAGAGGGTCCCACATATCCTCAAAGACCCCTGCGGTGAGTACAATGCCTTTCAAAAGAAATGGGTTTTTTTTGTATTCAATGTCTGGTGCATCACATTGCAGTGTCCAACAGTAGTCAGCAAGCACTGAAGGATTCCAGTTACCCAGGTATCATTTCTCCATCATAGCAATGTCCTGGTAAAACCTTTCTCCGTGTTCATCACCGACAGCACCGAGATTTGCGGGGAAGGAGTCCAAGTGTGAGTGGAGGAAATGAATCTCGAGTGACATGTTGCAGTTCATTGTCCTGTATGCTTTGAGAAGTTTGTCTACCAGCTGAATGTAATTTGGGGCTCTGTAATTACCCAGAAAATTGTCAACAATGTCTTTGAAGGCTTTCCAGGCAATTTTTTCCTGGCCCAACTAACAGATCTTCAAACCGCTTGTCACTCATAACATGTCTGATCTGGGGGCCAACAAAAATGCCCTCTTTGATCCTGGCATCAGTTATTCTTGGGAACATCTGTCTTAAATAAAGAAAACCTTTGCCTTCCTTGTTCAGTGCTTTCACGAAATTCTTCATGAGTCCCAGTTTTATGTGTAGAGGAGGCAAATATATCTTTGCCGGGTCGCCAAGCGATTCATGTGCCACATTTTTCTGTCCTGGAACTAACTTTTTACAGAGTGGCCAGTTCTGTCAAGAATAGTGCGACCCTTTGGCACGGCTGTCCCATACACAGATGAAACAACAATACTTTGTATTGCCGAGCTGCAGTCCTAGTAACGGAGCAACAACTTTAAGATCTCCACAGATATTCCAGTTGTACAGTGTTAAGTCACTTATGGGAGGGAAAATGTTTGGATACAAATATAAGAAAAAATCATGACAAAACTGAAGATTTCTCTGAAACGGTACGTGATGTGTGTGGTCTGCTCACAGCATACATCAACCCGGAATACATCGTCTTCAACGTCCTTAGCTACCCTTGGCTTTAACTACCATAAAAAGCCCAGAAACAAACACCCCTGTCAATATCCCTGTAGAGTATCAGGATTTTCTGGATTCTCTTCAGTAAAGCAAAAGCCTGTGGTCTGCTTTTCTGTGGCTGTCTTATTCCTAGTTAATTTTGCTACAGTATTAAATGAGAATCTAGAGTTATTTTTATCATCTTCTATTAGAGTGGAGAAATACGTTAATTGAGCAGCACTAAGAGCTTTCCTATAGCTCAGGAGGCTCTTCTTCCATGCTAACTTGAATACTATCAATTTAGTTTGATGCCACTTACATTCTAATTTGTGAGTGGTTTGTTTTAAGGTGCTTGTGTCATTATTATACCAGGGGGCTAAATTTTTCTCTCTAATTATTTTCCTTTAAAGAGGGGCCACATTATCTAGTGTTTAGTGAAATGTTGACTCTAAGCATTTAGTTGCCTGATCGAGTTCTGTGGAGTACAATGGTGATGTAATCAAGGAGCTCATTGATAAAACTCTGTGCAGTAGCTTACATGAATGTTCATTTGTCACGATAGCATGGCAATGTGCATATATTATAACTAAGACACATTTTAAAAGAGAGGAGATAATAATCTGAGATAATTTCAGACTGTGTAACTACATCAATATTTTCTATACTTAATCCAAAAGTTAGTATTAGATCAAGGGTGTGACTACCATCATGAATGGGTCTTATTACTTTCTGATTAACCCCAACTGAATCTATAATAGACACAAACGCGGTTCTCAGAGGATCTTCTGGGTCATCGAAATGAATATTGAAGTCTCCAACAATTAATGCTTTGTCTAAAGAGACAACCAGGTTTGAGATGAAATCTGCAAATTCACAAAGGAATTCAGAATATAGCCCTGGGGGTGTGTAAATAATAATTAGTGTAAAACGACTGGACAGACTAATTTTTAGTGGATACATATGTTAGGATAGAGAACCTCAAAACGCATTAAATTTATGTCCAGGTTTTTGTTTGATGCCTAGTTTATCATTATGAACACCTATAACTATAACTATAGCCAGGAAGACTAGCTTCGTTTAATGCTATGTACTCATTTGGTTTGATCCATGTTTCTGTTAAACACAGTACATTAAACTGCTCATCAGTAGTAATAAGTAATAAGTAGTAAGCACTTTAGATGTAAGAGATCTAATATTTAACAGTTCTAGCTTTAGATCAAAGGTGCTGCCTGTACATTCAGTATGATCCAAATTTATTTCAATTAGGTTATTATAACAAACTTTCTGGGTATTTCTACATTTTTGTTTAACTCGGGGAACAGAAACAGTCTCAATATGGAGTAACCAGAGTGATGACTTTGTGCAGCTATCAGATGGCCGGTTTAGCCTGTTTGTCTGCTCCCTGGCCTTGGCACTGAATTGTCACAGATTAACTAGGCCTGTCATGAGACTATGAGCTATGCTGCAAGAAATGAGAGCAGTACCTTACCGAGTGGGATGCATACTAGGATCTAACAGGCCAGTCTTGCCCTCAAATCTACTCTATCTAAAAAGCCCACACTGTTTTCGGAGCACCACTTGGACAACCAGCAGTTCAGCGATCATAACCTGCTGTAAACTATATCGCCACACCACATTGGGGTGGAGCCAGAGCATACTACTGCATCAGACATTGCCTTTGCTATTTTAAACACCTCTACACAGTTATACTTAGTAACCTCTGACTGACAAAGGCATATATCGTTAGCTCCTACATGAATAACTATCTTAGAAATCCTGTACTTGCCTAAGACCCTAGGATTGCCTGTTATGTACAGTGCTCTGGCTCCCGGTATACACTTAACAATAGCTGCTGGTGCCCCTAAAGGTCTAGCTAATTTCCTGTGCCTTGAGATAGAGTCTCCTATAACCAGAGCTCTTTCAGGTTTCACAGTGGGTGCTTCACTGAGGAGAGCAAACCTGTTAGACACGTGACGCAGAGAGGAGTGGTGCTCCCGTGGGTGAGCCTTAGCGTTAGCTTTGGCTCTGCGATTATGCCACCGAGTTCTCACCCATTCGCCCCACTGTGAGGGCTCTAATGGCAGAGCAGGGGATTACCATCTCCACCTAAGTCATCGAGACTTTCCCTTAAAGACACAACACTTCTCTCACTCTCACTAACCCTCTCTAGAGACTGGAGTTGCACCTCTAATGCTGCAATCTTCTTCATCAGTGAGCTAATTAATATACGCTTATCACAAGTAAAGCTATTACTAATGATGGAGGAAGAATGACTAAACATCCTGCACTCCACACACTGAACAAGCTGAATGTTTCCCATGATAAATGTTTAACGTACTCCTTAGTTGAAGACTTCTTGATAATATTTTTGGCAGATCCGAGGTGGATGGCCTCTGCTTGCAACGTTCTGACAGGGAGAAAAATGAAAAAGAGAAAAAGTATGTTCTCCGAAGAGAAAAAAAAGTGAAAAAACACTGCAAAAAATAAATTAATAACACAAAATTACTTATGAAAAACAGAAGAAACTCATATAGCTTAAATGGCACCTCAACGCTCACTATATGGGACCTTTCATCCCAGGTCCACTCAACCAGGAATCACCTCCTGCTGTACCTCTTAAACCCATTGATATCAACAGACAATTGGCATAGATGGTAAAGGAAATTCTGCACTCATGCAGAAGAGGTGATAAAATACAGTACTTGGTGGACTGGGAGGGATATGGCCTAGTGGGACAGTGATGGATTCATGCATGGGATATCCACGGGAGGACCCAGGATCCTCTACGTACAGAGGAATTTCACCCTAACCATCCTGCCCCTTACCCTAGGGGTCATCCACGCAAGAAATCAGCTCCCAGAGTGTCATGTCATTGGCACCTTCTGCAAACTCAGACTACAATTCCCATGATTCCATACACTCAGACAACATGGCCACCTCTTGAGATTTTACATTGCCTGATCCACACTGTTTGTACCTCGACTGAACTTTGCCAGATTACATCTCTGATTTCTGCCGAATGTTTCTGTGCCTCTGCCTGAGTGTTTTAATAAATATTGAACTGCACCTGCATTAATCTGTTCATGACAGATAACAATATAGTGCATTGACATACAAGGTTAATAACAAGAGGTCTATACTTTCCATGTACACTGTCTAGTAAGCTGTTTTAAGATTTTACTGTTTTATTTTCTATTTTTGAAGATGCTCAGAAGATTGCTTGAGTAATGCCTAACCAATCAAATGCATGCATGCTGTTACTTTCCTTTTACAGAATACAGGACATGTTGTGAGATGTATAACTTGAAATGTCAAAAGGAGCTCTGGCAGCTTCCAAGAATTAGACATTGTCACTGTCTCTTCTCTGAACATTATATAAATAAACTTTTTTCCTTGCTTACAAGTTTGGCTTATTTGAGTACAGAAGAAGAATTACAACACTTTTCAAGCACTATAAAGAAAAGAAAGAAAGTGTTTTAGACATTCATACCACTAGTATGAGAAACAAACTTATATCCTTGGGCCACCAGAATATAAGTGACACCAATATGGAGTTAGATAATTCTGAAAATGTTTTTCAAATATACCACAATTTGTAAACAAACAGAATGTGATTTATAAAGGCCACATGTGATTTGAAAATACACACACCATGCTGTACAAATATAGCACACAATTCACAAACAAATATTGTGTAATTAGCAACTACAAAACATGACTATAAAAAATGCAATTTGTTTTGCAAATACAAATGCTATACTAGTAAACAAATGCAGGGCAAGTTTCACAAATGTCAAGAAAAAATGCATATAATTGTCTGTGCATGCCTGTGTCATTGTCAGGTTTGTAGGGTGTGGCTGGACACATGTGCAGATAGGAGGCAGCAGTAAAAGCAAAATGTGTTATTAACACTTGGAGGTAAAGGTTCAAAGTCAGCAGGCAAACTCACCGGCCAAAATACAAACAGGATTCAGGTGATCAGCAAACATAGCATCAAGGGCAAAACAGAAACACGGAAACTAGATGGGCTAAACACAGTCAAAGTCGACAAAACAACCACAGGAATACAAAAACACTTGGCAATAGCAGAAAAACAGAGGCATGACTATACTAATGCTTCACAAAATCAAAGTGTAACAGAGTCTTTTTATAGTGTGTAATTGCCTAAATTAGGTGCACCTGCATCCATACAGCAGTCAAGTTATACAAAGCCAGGGAGCCTTGGCCATGTTGGCTGGAAGCATGCAGTATTGAACCCCAATACTGATAATATTTGTTTGTAATTATGTACCTCAATGTCTTTCAGCCATCTCACTTACCTCTTTGCCCAAATGTAAGGGGGAAACATTATTTCCTGAAATCTTGCATGCAGCATTTCTGGACCCCAATACTGATAATACTAGTTCATACACATGTAATTATGTATCTAACTGTTTTTCAGCTGTCTGTCAAAAGTCTATCTTTGACAACTACAGCTGCTTGTGACAGTGATGCCTCCCTACCAGATGCACTTAACAACTTCTTTGCACGGTTTGACGCACAGAATGACGTAACAGCGAGGAAGACCACCCCTTCTCACAGTGACCAGGTGCTGTGTCTGACCACTACTGATGTGAGGAAAACTCTTCACAGAGTTAACCCACGGAAGGCTGCTGGACCAGACAACATCCCTGGGAGAGTGCTCAGAGAATGTGCAGACCAATTGGCAGATGTTCTCCCTGACATCTTCAACATCTCTCTGAGCACTGTTGTTGTTCTGAAGTGCTTGAAAGCCAGCACCATCGTTGCCGTGCCAAAGAAGTCTTCAGTGTCCTGCCTCAATGACTATCGTCCCATTGCAATGAAGTGCTTCGAGAGGCTCATCATGAGGCACATCAAGACCCTGCTGCCGCCCTCACTGGACCCCCTGCAGCTCGCCTATCGCATCAAACAGTCTACAGATGACGCTATTGCTACCACCCTACATCTGGCCCTCACACATCTGGACAACAAGGACACTTATGTACGAATGCTGTTCAAAGACTTCTGTTCAGCATTCAACACAATCATTCCTGAACGTGGACAAAACCAAAGAGATGATTGTTGACTTCAGAAGAGCACAGAGTGACCAGTCTCCATTGAACATCGAAGGATCCTCTGTGGAGATCGTCAAGAGCACCAAATTCCTTGGTGTTCATCTGGCGGATAACATCTCCTAGTTGCTCAACACCAGCTCCATAGCCAAGAAAGCCCATCTCCTGCCACCCATCCTCACCACCTTCTACAGAGGGATTATTGAGAGCATTCTGAGCAGCTGCATCACTGTCTGGTATGGACAGTTACTGCACAGTATCGGACTGTATGACCCTACAGCTGATAGTGAGAACAGCTGAGAAGATCACCAGAGTCTCTCTTCCCTCCATCACAGACATTCACTGCACTCGTTGCATCTGCAAAGCCACCAGCATTGTGGAAGATCCCACACACCCCTCACACACACTCTTCACCCTCCTGCCATCTGGCAAGAGGTACCAAAGCATTCTGGCCCTCACTGCCACTGTAACAGTTTCTTCCCCCAAGCCATCAGACTCCTTAACACTCAGGGACTGGAATGGCAGACATACACACACACACACACAAATGTATATTCATCTACCTCTACAATGTTTGCATATTCAATTTGGATTAGCACTGCACTGTCTTGTCTTGTGTTGTCTGCACTGTTTGCACGTTTGCACACCTGCATTTTATGTGGTCTCTGCTGTGTTTACACATGTTTGCACACGTGCACTTTATGTTGTCTTCTGTTGCACATGTGCACTTTTGTACTTCTGTTTTGTCTTATATTTAGCACCTTGGTCCTGGAGAACCATTGTCTCGTATCACTGTGTACTTTATCATCTGTACATGGTTCAAATGACAATAAAAATCACTTGAACTTGACTTTCAGAATAAAAGATTCCTTGTGCTATTTATTTAAATGCACCAAAGCTACATATTTTTTTATTTTATGACCATCCAGAAACTATTCTAAATTTAAATGTAATTTTATTAAGAAGAACACAATATTGCAAACATGAAATAATTGAGGAAAATACAGAACTGAATAGTGAACATCTTTCATATTTAAGTAATTATGCACCTGAATGTCTGAATGTTCCACTATGTCATGTGTGTCCCCTTTATATGTGGTATTTATACCCGTGTTCATTAAAAACTCTCTGATGTGCAACTGGATGATATATTTGAATTCTCATTCACAAATGTGATTATACTGTCTCACAAAAATCTTTTTAGGCATTTGAGGAAGATCTAATAAAGATTATATGCATTATATACAGGGAGTGCAAAATTATTAGGCAAGTTGTATTTTTGAGGAATAATTTTATTATTGAACAACAACCATGGTCTCAATGAACCCAAAAAA
>JAQQZR010000010.1:10862111-10882653 GCA_030068235.1 Notoglanidium macrostoma | reverse complement strand
ATGACCAAGTATAATATTTTCATCTCATTTGTTTGACTGGGTTCTCTTTATCTACTTTTAGGACTTGTGTGAAAATCCAATGATGTTTTAGGTCATATTTATGCAAAAATATAGAAGTTCTAAAGGGTTCACATACTTTCAAGCACAACTGTAAATGAAATTAAATAAGCTATAATGGAGGCACAGGAGGTCCTGGAGGTTTTTCTGTCAAGTTGGATGAAGATGTTGTATGAAGTTAAAACATGAAAATTTGCACTCTTCTAAGTAAACATCTAACATACAGTCCCCTGTGAAAGTATGGAAAATCGGAATGACAAGGCCAATTCTTTGTTTTGCTATACACTGAAGACATTTGGGTTTGAGATCAAAGGATAAATTTGAGACAATAGATCAGAATTTCAGCATTTTCATTTCCTGATATTTACATCTAGATGTGTTAAAACAACTTAGAACATGGCCATTTTGGTGGCAGACCACCCAATTAATGGGTGACTAAAAGTACTGGAACAGATAGATTTAAAGTAAATCAAAGTAAATTACACTCCTCTTCAGAAAGTGAAATAAATTATCTATTATGTTAAGGTCTGTTGAATGACTCCGCCAGTCTGAAACCTTCCCCTTTTTACACCAATGAAGTCCTTTGTTGTATTGCCTTTTGGGTCATGGTCTTGCTGTATGTTGGTTTCTCAAAATTATATTGGATGCATTTCTCTGCATATTGGTAGACAGATGTAGAACCCCAGTCTCTGAGGGTGTGTAGGAAGACTTGGGAGGCAGGTGGAATTTTAGCCGAGCTGTAGGATCAAAACTCAACAAAAAAGGACAAATTTTCACAGCTTTTGCTCTGTCAAGTTAAAGTTCACTCTCCTCTGCATATGTATGGGTATGTGTTTTATGGGTGTGCATGTGTGTCTCTGTGTGTGTGTGTGTGTGTGTGTGTGTGTGTGTGTGGGTGTGGGTGGGTGGGTGGGTGTGGGTGTCTCACTCTCTCTCTCTTCGCCGGTTATGGGAGTCACTGTAAGCACAAAGAGACACAAAAAATTTCACTGGTGGTAATAAAACAGAGATGAGCATCATCATGCGTTACCTGCCTGTTCAGCCCGCCTCCTATACGTCCGCAGCTGACGCTCGACCACAACCACTCTGACACATACGCCCACTGCCTGACTCAGACCAGAGAGCCATCCAGCCTGCAGCTGACTCCCCCCAAGGAGAGAGGTAATCCACCACCACCATCTGCACCTTGACTTTGTACGGCCGTAGTGGCATATACCAACATGTGATTGGTCTCGGCATCCTTCATATGGTGAAACCACTGGACAGGAGTGATAAGAACACAGGGTAAAGGGGTGCCCCAATAGGTAGTACCAGAGGGTGAAAATCGCCCACTGGATGGCCCTTACTGACAGCTTTCATCTGATAGATAGCATCTAAAGAACAAAAGGCAGATAAAAACTTGATTAGAATTTTGCATGAAACCTGTTGCTAGGTGACAAATAATTTTAAGATAAGTTTAAGAATCATTCAAATATCATTCTTGCCTTCTCCAAAATCACCCATATGTCAACAAGAAGAAGTGTGAATTTCATTTGGAGATAGCCTAGTACTGAGATCAAAAGGTGTTATTGTTCTGCACATGGTCAAAACCTATGTGCCAACCACTCTGGACCCACACATCTCCTACTGTACATCCCGGACTTCACCAAACACTCCAGCTCCTCCAAGCAAAATACTGGTGGCCAAACATGCTCACAGACCTTAACAAGATTCCTCATGTTCATCATGTGTCCAAGCCAAATTTCCAAAATGCTACCAGCTGGGAAACTAATGCCACTTGCTTTGTGGAAACAAATGCTACCTTGCTATAGACTTAATCACAGATCTCCCAACTCTCAAAACAGCACAGTCCAGTCCAAAACAGCTTTGCCCCACTATATCATACAATAATTTATAACTTCTGCTACACCGCTGCCTCCTAGCTTCATTATTCATGGAAGGGATCCATATCTACTCCACGCAGGCTCTCTACTGGTGTCCCTCAGGGTTCATTACTTGGTCCTCTTCTGTTTTCCATCTATACTAGATCTCTTGGTGAGGTAATATCTTCACATGGGTTCTTATTCCACTGCTATGTAGACGACACTCAACTAATCCTCTCTTTTCCTCCCTCAGACACTAATGTTTCTGCGCAGGTCTCATCATGGATGGCAGCTCATCAGTTGAAACTCAACCCCAGCAAATCTGATCTGCCATTCAGCCCAGCTGATTCATCCCTACATCAGGATCTTGTGATCTCCCTGGACAACTCTTTGATCTCTCCTTTGGTCACTGCATGAAATCTTGGGGTAACTATGGACAATCACCTATCTTTTTCCTCTCATATTGCTAGTCTTTCTCGCTCATGCCGATTAAACTCAAGAAGGATCCGTACATTTCTTTCCACACAGGCCACTCAGATACTTGTTCAGTCCCTCGACATCTCAAGACTAGACTACTGTAATGCACTCCTAGCAGGTCTGCCTCTGAGCGCCATTTGACCCCTGCAACTGATGCAGAATGCAGTTGCACGACTCGTTTTCAACCTTCCCAAGTTCTCCCACACCACCCCATTGCTACGCTCCTTTCACTGGCTTCCTGTAGCTGCCCGCATCAGATTCATAACATTGATAATTGCCTACAAAGTAAAAAATGGCCCTGCACCCTCCTACCTCAAAGCACTTATCACACCCCGCATTGCACCGTGCTCCCTCCGATACTCCAGTATGCCTCAACTGGTTTGGAAGTACTTGGACTAGCACTTATTTATTATTCACTTTAAAAAAAAAACATTTCTGTATTACTTGCCAACAGTTTTTAGTGACTGTTTTTAGTGACATTTGCTTATTTATCTGTATTCAAAGCCCAGGTCCTACTGAGCCAGTGTCAGAATATATTTACTGATAGAGACTTCAAAGCACTTATGTAAGTTGCTCTGGATAAGGGTGTCTGCCAAATGCAATGTAAATTTAAATGTAAATCATTCCATGTGCCTCATTTGAAACACATCACTTCAGGTCCCTTGGCTGAACATGTCCTTACCACAACACCCCCAGGACCTCTTGACATTCTCAACTCCACAATCCTTAACTCACGTTGCAAGAATGGTAAGCTCCAGTATTTCATTGACTGGTACGGGTATGGGCCAGAAGAGACATGCTATGTACATGCCAAGTATTTATTCTTGCATTTAATTTCTCATTCATGATCTTGTTCATTGTCTCCTGGTTTATGGATTCCAGTTCTGCCTTATATACTCTGTTTCCTAATCACCTGACACTGCCTGTTTTTGACTCTGCCTATGCTTCACATTTTAGATTTTTTTGTCTGTCTGCTTTCAATAAAGCGTATCTTTGTAACTGCATCTGTCTCTGCCAACTGAGAGAGTATGTCAGCAACATGCATAAGAGGAATGAACTGTGGCCTGTTTTGGTTCAGTATATAACATATACACGTGACCTGCATTTGGCATAAATTATAGTCATCTAGTTTTACTGCACAATGATGGAATGATAATAATTTCCTCATTGTTTTGTTCAGTACTAAGCACACAATTATTCAGTTAATTTAGGACTAATAAAGTTTTATCACACTTTATCATTTTTAACATTTTATTTCAATGGTCTTGTCATTAACATTGTACTATACAAGCATGTATTTTTAATATTTATATTTGAAAAATTGTCATGGAAGCACAGAGGGGAGCAGAACTACACAACCCATCGGCCCCAGCACATCACATTCCTTACTAATCACTCTCACCTGTCTCTTCTTGTATCTTCTTAGCACCACTTTTTATGTTCTAGTTTTTCATTGTCTCACAATCAAGCTTTTGTTGTAGTTATCCTTTATTGTTTTGTGTGATTCATCATTCCTTATAGTCTGTGGGTCTCTTGCCTTGTATCCACAGTTCATGCCCATAGTTCTTGTTTTCAGTTTCTTTAGTTTTGGTAGTACTTTACACAATAAATTATCTGCATTGCATCTGTCGCCATCTCCATTCCTGACAGAAATGCCACACTGGAAGGACTCAAGTCATCTGCTTCCTTTAAGCTAATTTTAAAGATGAGGTTTCCCACCAGGCTGGAACCATACCCCACTCTTCCTACCCCACAAAGGACATCACTCTGTCTTGTTGCATTTGCAAAAGTAGATGCTGATATTCAAACTGTAGTTCACAACAGCAGATGCTGATATTAAAACTAAAAAATAGTTCCATGTTAGAGTCATAAGCAGACAAGCCCTTTAAAAAATAATTACATTAGATGAGAAAGTCACTACCCTGCAATCCCTAAAGATTTCATGAATGTGCAGTGAAAGTTTATTTCTCAAAATGCTTTATATTACATCTGGGTGGAGTAGGAAAATATGTGTCAAATGTAGCACTATTTGTCTGTCTATATTGTATCATTTAACTTGTCCAAGAAACATACAGCTAAAAATCCCCAACCCTACATCTTCCTTCGATTATTCTTCTTAAATGATATATATGTAACTAATAAAGAGATAACTTTAACTGAGGCTTCTTTTCTTTCATGTAAACCCGTAGCTCTAATATGACCACAAGGACATAAGTCTCTCACAATTTTTTCAGTATTGTTTTATAAAAGATTTAAGCAATGCTTATGTATATATTATAAAGGCCCCATGTAGGCCATTTGTAATTTCATCGGCAGTTCAGGTTAAATAAATAAACCAGACTGGGGCAAAACACCAGCACAGTGTTAAAATGAACTGTGTCAGAGTTCATTTAATTGTATAGAATTTGCTGTGTATAGCCTACTACACACTCAGACATCTAAGTGCAATGCAGAATCATGAGAACTAGAAGCTGTTTGCATATAATCCGGCTGTTGTTGCCCAATATTAGTGTGCCAAGAACCATATTCTAGCACCAAAACAACATTTTATTTTGTTCATTTGATGTTGTCAAAATAAGCCTAAAGGGTTGTGGAAGGTCAAAGGGAAATAATCTGCTCACATTAATAAGGTCATGTTTTTAAAGCTCAAATGCAGCATAATACAAGTACAAAACATAAGGAAAGAAGATTGTGAAAATGTAATGGGTGCACGCTGATTTATAGGTAGGAGACAAACATTGTGAGTAGGTCATGATTTAAGAGCACAGGCTGAACCAGTACTCCAACTGCTGCTAGTAATTAGACAAGAAAACTAATCTATCACAGGTTTGACTACTGTGTAAGCTGAATACAGATGTCTGTCTATAGCAGGGGGAATTAAAATGAACTTCGTAAAAAGGTGATTTATATTCATTATGAACTTGAGAGTTCATAATGAGATTGAGTTGTAAGTTATTTTCAGGTTGTGTGTTAATGTAAACCTGGTGTACTTCTAAAATTATACAAACAGTTCAAATACATTTGGTGAAGCATTTGTATATATTGATGAAAACAACAGCATTAGAATATTACTAAATGGTGGATAGGTGGATCAGGTCCATCCAGATGCCGCACCACTGCTTGGAGCTTTTGTCACCTGAAAAATCACTCACTACTGCTAACGATGCCCCTCCGTACATAGCATAAAGATGTCTGTGGATGTTCTTTCCTTGATAACCTTCGTAGCTCAACTTTTAAGAACATTTTTCACTCCATCAAAAACAGTTGATAACTTCAGTTCGATACAAAAGACTTAACATTAAAACTATAATGATGCTTATACAGTTTCTGATAACAACATCAGCACTTTTGGACTATACAGTTTGCAATTATAGAAGAGAAATTATTTATAATCTCACCCTTCGTTGTCACCCAGATGAGTCTGCTTCCTCTCAAGGTTTCTTTCCTATGTAGTTTCAGAGAGTTTTTCCTTGCCACCATCACCTCTGGTTGCTCATTAGGGATTCATTTATAAATTTGAAATTTATATCCAGGTTTCTGTAAAAGCTTCTTTGCCACAATGTCCATTGCTAAAACTGCTATATCAATCAAATGTAATTAAATGATGTAATTGTAAAATGTAATTAATTAACTGAATTAATACCTAAATATAGCTTTATAATAATCAGCACAATTGCATTTGAAGGCTATCATGCTCCAAGCAAAATAAAACTTAAAAAAAAAAAAAACAGGGATTTAAAAAGCAAAGAATTTCAGCAAACATATATGATTCATGTTATCATGATTTCTCAAACTTTTATTTGATATTAAGGCTTACGTTACCACACTGTAATAGATGTAGGGTGTTTGTGCAGTGATAGTTAGATAGAGACTTTTACTCATTCCTTACTCTCTCTCTTACATTTTTTCATCTCAGTTTCTTATAGAATAATAGTAGGCAGTGACTGGAATATCATGTTCAGTATAGTTGTAACTCACTGAAAGGTAATGAAGCCACATCAATGCCCCATAAACTTTGTGCATATGCCCCAAACTATGCCCTCTATTGTTCAAGGATGGCACATGGACAATTACAGTACAGCTTGCATTTATATTAGCCATGCCATTTACTCAGTGCGGTTGATTCACCCTGGGAGCTTGGCCCTACTAGGTTGCCATCTGTTGATGTAATCCCCATTTCAGCACATGTGTTTCTTTTGTAGTGCTCTTGACAGAGAAATCCAAGCCAAAGACAACCGCAGTTGTTTGGTTTGGATAAGTTCAGCTTCTTTTTTGTTTGTAGCTGAATTGCCGATGCAGCTTCATTTTAGCCTCAAATATTCCACAACGCCGATGACTGAAGAGTGCCAAAGCAAAAAAAAACAGTCCTTCCAAATATACTGGCCTTCCATGGGTGCGTATGTCATGGAGTCATAGGATAACTACTGCCATTCATCAGTTGTAGCAATTAATGTGTTCCTTTTGGTTGTACATTTTAGTATCTTCCTGTCACAACCCATTAATAGTAGTTGCTTTTATCTGGTAATCATACTGTTCTAAATCTTCCAAGAATTATTATTCATTTCTGCTAGTCTTGTTGTTTTGCAGGTTGTTTCGAACAGCAAATTTCTTGTGTTAATATTAAAATTTTGAGATTTTGCTGTGACTTTCTGTGGGACAGGGAAGATACAGTTCACTCATCTAGTCCTAACCCTTCACTAAATGAGTAAACACTTGACTAGTGTTTAGTGCTTTCTTTTCATGATCACTAGGAAACAGAGTTTAAAAACAAAAAACAAAGTATGTTATTGTTCAGTGCTGACCATGCAGACCGGGAGTTCCCAAAATCCCTAAGGGGCCACAGCTAAGAGTCTTTGACCAAGGTGCTTAACCTCAATTTAGGTTCTGGCATGAAGACTGATGAATAGGTCATACAAGGAATGTGGAACATCTCAATTCTGTGGAACTAATACAGCTCTTAAGAAAGCTAGATAGTGTATGGGTGTCAGCAATTATGTAATTAGATTTATCATTTGGCAATACATCAATCTGTGGAAATTGTGAAATATAAGCATATTAGATCTACCTTGGTTACACCAACGTGACTTCACACCAACGTGACTTCAAACTTCAAAAAGTGAAAAGAATTATCCATTACAGACCTCATGCATGTACTATGCAGTCACACAAATGTATTCACATATGTTTTCTCAATTTCTCCTGAGAAGATCACTTTTATTTTTTACAACCCTGTTTTCAAAAAGGTTGCGGTGCTGTGTAAAATGTAAATAAAAATAAAATGTAATGATTTGCAAATCATGTAAACCTATATTTAATTGAAAATTGAACACAAAGACAACATATCAGATGTTGAAACTGAAAAATGTTTGTTTTTTTTTTGTTTTTTTTTGGGAGAATTTATGCTCGTTTTGAATTTGATGCCAGCAACACATTTTCAAAAAGTTAGGACAAGGGGCATGTTCATCACAGTGTTGCATCACCTCTTCTTTTAACAACACTCTGTAAACATTTGGGTACAGAGGAGACTGGTTGCTGGGGTTCTGAAAGTGAAATGTTTTCTCATTCTTGCCTGTTACATGACCTGTTCAACGGTTCAGAGTCTCCTTTGTCATATTTTTTTGTTTCATGATATGCCAAATGTTTTCAGTGGGTGACAGAGGATGACGGGCTGCAGGCAGGCCCGTGTAGCACCTGGACTCTCAGTTACAGAGCCAAGCCATTGTAATACATGCAGATGGCACTATATTGCTGAAATAAGCAAGGCCTTCCCTGAAAAAGATCAAGCAAATGTTGCTCCAAAACCTGTATATATTGTTCAGCGATAATGGTGACTTCACAGATGTGCAAGCTACCCATGTCATGTGCACTAACACATCCCCATATCATCATGGATACTAGCTTTTGAACTGTGTGCAGATATCAAGTTGGATGCTCCCTCTCTTCTTATGATTTCCAAAAAGAATTTCACATTTTGATTCGTCAGATCACAAGATAGTTTTCCACTCAGCCTCAGCCTCAGCTTAGCTCAGCGTTTCTGGACCATGTTTGTATATTATTTCTTCATTGCCTTATATAGTTTTAACTTGCATTTTTGGATGCATCAACAAATTGTTTTCATGGACAGTGGTTTCTGGAAGTGTTCCTGAGCCCATGCAGTGATTTCCACTACAGAATCATGTGTGTTTTTCTACAACGCTGCCTGAGGACCCAGAGATCACAGCTATCCAATATTAGGTTTTTGCCTTGTTCCTTGTGTACCGAGATTTCTCCTGATTTTCTGAATCTGTTAATGAGATGAATGAAGATGATGAATCCCCAAATTCTTTGCAATTTCATGTTGAGGAACATTATTCTTGAATTGTTAAACTATTTGCCCATTCAGTCTTTCACAGAGTGGTGAACTCCTCCCCAACTTTACTGCTGAGTGCCTTTTTACACCCAATAGTGTTTATATGATTTGCAAGTCATCGCATTCTGTTTTTATTTATGCAGTTTTAATTTAAAGTTTAAATTTAATTTATGCAGCATCCTAACTTTTTTGTAAATGGGGTTGTAGAACAGCTAAATAGCTTACGTATCAAATCTGAACCTCAGAGAAAAGAATGACAGCCTGCTATTGGGGGCTAAAGTCTAACTGTGGGGGCTTCTGTCTCCATAATCTCTTAAGGAAGCTTTACATTTATTACAGACCTTTAGCATTACTGCTGCATCTGTTTGTTTAGGTAATGCCCAAAGAGCTCGAGGCAGTTATATTGGGATACTTGGGACAAAAGTAATCAATAGTTCTTACAACCTGTTGTTCAAATATATGTTAGAATAGATATAGAATAGAATAGATAGAATAGATAAAAAGTCATAAATAGTCTTTCTTTCAGGAAATAAAAAGTTTTCAATTTAAAAATTGGTTTACTATACCAATGGTGAAACCATGATTTATGGCAAATACAGGTTCAAAGACATATTCATTATCTAAATCTCCATGTAAGACACAAGGAGAAAAATCTAACATCTGTAGGAGCATATCTTCTTAATACAGAACACATCATCATGTAGAAATGATTTATTGCATTTTTCAAGCCATTGTTTAAACCAATACAGTCTGTGTGCATGACAGTCACATGCTTTGGTGAAATGTTATTTTTCTGAATTCCTGGTTTTGTCAAACTTAGCATTGACAATGTAAGACTTACTATAGATGTATACATACTCTTGTTCTAATGAGATTAAATGGGAGTTTGAGCATAATTATTATATATATTATATATATTATATATTCTATTATATACTGTATATATTCTATTATATCTATTCTATTATATTTATTACAATTCAAGACAAATATGTGGTCTTCTTTCTTCATTGTACCTTTTCAATGCGCTAAAGGCTATTTGTACTATGTTTCTACTAAACCTCATTTTCAGTCTCATTTTGTATAAACCCCGTTACTTACAATGTCTCGTTTTTGCTGAAGCACTTTCTTACACTAAAATGTGCTTTGTCATTAGAAAATACAACATTTACATCACAATTCTGGTTTAAATTAACTTTTGACTCATTAACCCGTGTGACCCCCAGGTCTGTTCTAACTGCTATTATATCCTGATTTAGTAACAGGAAACAAAATGCATTGCTGGGTTGTTATCAACTAAGGTAGCAGAAGATTTGTGTGCCAGAAGTCTATAAGCCCCATGTTAACCTTAGAATAATAAGTCCCATTGTAAGAGTTTATTTGTTGGTGGATATTTAGTAGTGGTGGGGGATCAGCACATTTTCTTCCACTTCCTGTTTAAGCACACATATAAACTCACTAGAATGGATTACTAGAATGCTAGTGAGACTCACAATAAATACAGCTCACTAAGGTACTCTCAGGAGAGCTGTCTTGAAGGCAGACATATACCCTTGTAATGCATTTCTAAGAGTGAGCGTGACATGGAGAGGCCAGCCACAGGAATGTGTTGAGTTTGTTTTAGGAAGCTTGCCCAATGGAGGTGATCACATCCGAAAGACTGGAGGCATGCCAGAGGTCAGGACCAGGTAAGAAGAAGGAGCAGTGTGGGTACACGTTACACTTATATCGAAAAGAACATGCTATTATATTTAATTGAAACTGGGAGTGGTTTAGATGGCTAAAGCTCAACTCTGTCTAACATAATTCTATTTTCATCCACTCATCTTGTTTTGTATTGATGTTTACTGGTAGTAAAGCCAAAACACATCAAACGAAACACAACACATGCCAGCCAAACTCTTGAAACACTGCTCTAAAAGCACCAATGCTGTATCCCACAAACAGATAGGAAATGATATTGTTATTATTATTCCTAACAACAATGTTAAAACTATTAACTCTTGAGTAATTTCAAAAAGGATTGTCCAAAGAGACAAAAATAAGTGCTGCTCTGTTTTTTCCAGAATGATATGTCCACCAACAAAAACTATTTTCAAACTCCAATTGTCAATATGAGTTCAAGACTTCAATTGTCTTTCTACATGTAAAATGTGTTATAGTTAATTATTCCCAAAACTGACTCGTTGATTAAGCACAAAGAGTATGAGATACACCATTGAAATATGGTACAAAAATTAGAATCATGGAGTAACAATATATGAAAAAATCTTCCTATACCAGTGTACCAGCAAATATCAAAAGCCGCTTCATATTTGCTGGTGCAGCTTTATAAAAGTGAGTAATGAAGTCACTAGAACTGCTGTAATGAAATTTAAAGTCAACTAGAGTTAAATGGGATGGAGTAAAGTGTACACATTAGTTTGTCTTGGGGTTGAACAATGGGGAAATTCTTGAAAAGTGAAGCTTGAGTGGCTTCCAAAATACAATCCCAGATGTTGTTGTTTTTTTTCTTTTGAACACTGGAGTGGTTCTTTTTGACTAGATAGGAATCCCTGTCAGTGTTCGCCAGAAATGCCAGTGACACCAGAACTCTAATAAAGTTATGAAGCCACTACATTTGTTTTGAAGTGAATCAGTTACTATCGACACAAAAGTATGGATGTCCATATCCTGTAAATTCTTTTTCTATATTCTTGTATCTTACATTCTTTTTTTATACATAGACATTTAATTTTAAGGTACTGATGAGCTCCTGATAAGCTCAGTAATAGCAAACAACCTGGCACACCACAGAAAACCACAATCATAGATTACTTTTGGATAGTTTAAAAGATGTTACACAGATCTGGAATATAGACATAGACACTTCAAGGACAATCATAAATAGGAGAACACACCACCATGACCTTGAACATTTCAGAAACCACAAGAAGCAAACTGCAGGTAATTGCTATAGAAAGACCCTATTACAGTTTGTGGAAGTGGTAAAGGCATTTAGAGTGCCTGACCAAGAATTATGGGCAAATTAGTTGAATGCTAACTTGTACCTAAGTGATATAATAAGGAAAGTGCAGAAAAAAACATTAACAGCTCATATTTCAAAGACTAACACTTGTGAAATATACTGGCATGGCCATGTGTGGCTGCCAGTGTCACTGAGTCACTTCTCTTTAATAAAAATGTAACAGATGATGGCCAAAAAATATTGACTGTTCAGATCAAACCAAATGGCTCAAAACTCAGCGGTTGACGTTCCAAGAGGGCAATTACTCAAAACATGCTGCAAAACAATGATGAAGTATTTCAGTGCTGAAGTGGAATGTTCTTGACTGGGCAAGTAAATCACCTGGGATGAACCCCCTTGAAAATGCATCTATGGTTCAGGCTGTGAATTATGACTATATATTATGATTATATGCTATGAAATAAGAGAAAGAATGCTGTTGTTCAGATTCATATGATTAAACAAGTTAAAGCGAACATACTACACCTTAACCTCATACTCTGTCAGTGTAGTGTTAAATGTTACTGCACTTTTTATTATTTAAAAGTATAACACATATTTGGAAGAAGGATAAAGGTTGTTGCTCTGTAAGTCAGACTGCTACTTCTACCCACCCACTTTCACAAATTCTTCCCCACTCAAGTAAGGATGAGGAGTAGGAAACTATGAACCCAGAAATGGTTTTCCAAAACAAGACTGGCTAAGAAAAACATCAAATGGTCCAATATAGAAGTAAATTCTTTCCTCTGTATGTTCACCTGTCCTGTTTTTCTCCCTATTTTCTTGGCCTCACCTGGCTCAAAGCATTCATTTTGAAAGTAGTGGAAGGTTTGACTCTGACGTTGACTAAAAAGCTGACTGCCAAAGCTGTGTTTATTGGATTAAGTAATTAGTATTTGTTTTCATGGGGTTTAATAAATTTTTTCCCTTTTTTTAATTAGCTTCACATTATGACATTGGAAGTTCACAAAGTTCACTGTAATAACAACTAAATGTGATACCTAGTACATAGTCGCGTCCCCCTCTCATCATCTCTAAATTATATACAGTCTATATGGAGTGGTATTTTTAGGCTTGTTTAAACCCAGGTATGTATAATTTGTAGAGCTACTCTTCTGATTTATATGTAAAACCATTGTTCCACTAACTGCTACTATGCACTGATATTCATTCTCTAAATAACAAAGAAAACAACCTAAGGCCATACTAAAGTGTTTCAGTGTCTCCCTTATGCATTGGGGAAATCAAATTCCTTGATTATACAAAATGCCTTCATCAAGCAGGAAAAATATAAACAGTAAAAACAAAACAAGAAAATCATGTCACTCACACCTAATGTATCTGCCACTCTCACTAATTCTGTAGTGCTGTTAATTAAAAAATGGTAGCACAGACCTATGCATGGTTCTACAATCACATAAACAACAGATCATTTCACTGGTGTCTGTTCCTACTAGTATGATTTTGAACTTCATTTCTAATTACAAAAGTACCTATGCTGCAGACATACCGTCATCTTTGATGTTTAAAATTTATAAACTCAGTTGGATCTGATTTTAAAAGGTTTTGAACTGATTTAATCAACAGTGACTTATATGGGGGGGGGAAAAACAGCAAAAAGGTAAGACAGACAAACTGAAAAGTACGAAAAAATACATAACAGTGCCCTGAGTGAGAGGAAATATGTCTGCATGTAGATTCGCATATCTAAGTACATTGGTCAATTGTGTGACATGTGAAAACATTGACATAAGTGTTCATAAAAATATGGTTCATTCTCTCAGTTCCATAATTACATTGTACTAGATATAGATTTTGCTACAAAAGCCACGATGGCTAGAATTAGAAAGGGTGTGAAAGGCATGCTGAAAGGCATGCAAAGCTTACATGCTCGAATCCGATATACACTAAAAATTATTATTTATTAGACGTTGCACTTAGGCATAGCTCAATAGGCAACGCTTTAATATAATAAGAGTTGAACATGCGATTTAGCAGCAACACACATAATAGTACACACATATAAGTTTACAAAGCATGGACAAGACTATAAATAAAATGGAATACATCCAAAAGACATGCAGATTAGGTCAACTGGCTACTCTAAATTGCCCATAGGTGTGAATGCGAGCGTGTGTGGCTGTTTGTCTGTGTTGGCCCTGTGGTGGACTGGTGACCTGCCCAGGGTGTACCCCGCCTCTTGCCCGAAGATGCTGGGATTGACTCCAGCTTCCCCGCAACCCAGACGGATAAAGCGGTATAGATAATGGATGGATGGATGGATGGATGGTTTACAAACCCTATTCAGATTTTTTCCCATTATCCAAAGAAATTCAACAGGGCTATCTGCTTTCACTCTTTCTTTTTTCATGGATTTTAAGCCAGCAGAAAGGAATATAAAGTCTCATTCTCTGCCTATAAACTTCTGCTGTATGTTCTCAACCCCTTACATTCTAGCCCATATATGATGCATATATACAAACATGTAGTACCCAGTGTGTGAGTGTGCAGAGGAAGACTCAAGAGGCATGCCAACTTCTAACAGAGCTCCACACTTTTCAGTGAAATGTATTTTTCAAATACTCAAAGAACAAACAACAGAAAGGGTCTGTCATGAACTCATGGCTTTTGCTCTGTTCAAGTTCAAGTTCATACTCCTTGGGGTGTGTGTGTGTGTGTGTGTGTGCATGTCTGTCTGCCTCTCTATGTCTGTGTATGTGTTGCACAATCTGCCAGTTTGATCACTGTTTCTCTGGTTACAGCCATGCCTGAAAACACAAACACAAGCAAGGGTAACAAGACACGGGTGAAAATCGTCACACATTACCTGCCAGTTCAACCCACCTCACCTCTGTCTAATGTGCTAATGCACGACCATGCCCCCTGCTGCCACAAACCCACAAACCCTACTGACCGCCTCAGGCCAGGGAGCCATCCAGCCTACAACTGGGAGAAGTAATCCGCTGCCACCATCTGTGGACCACCTCGAATTTGAATGGCTGAAGTGCCAGATAGCAAAAAGTGATCCACGCATTACCATCCTTCATGTGGTGGAGCCATTAGAGCAGGGTACGATTGGAACAGAGGGTAAAGTGGCATCCCAGTAGGTTAGGACCACCCACTTGATGGCCAGACACAATTTATCAATAATGCTGTACTTGGTCTCCCTTACTGAAAGCTTGCGTCTGATGTACAGCATAGGGAAATCCTCCTACTCCACTACCTGGGACAAAACAGCTCCCAGCCCACTGTCTGACATGTCAGTCTGCAGAACAAAGAGGAGAGAAAAGTCAGGAGAATGCAACAGCAGGCCCCCTCACAAAACTGCTATTACCCACAAGAAAGCCTGCTTGCACAACTCCATCCACTGGTCTGGATCTGAGGCTCCCTTTTTAGTGAAGTCAGTCAGTGGACTGGTGACTAAAAATAGCAAGGAAGAGTGCCGCTACAACAAGGCATGCTGAGATGTTGCAAAGAGCCACAGTTTCCTGGAATCACGTTGCAATCCCAAAAGTTATTCACTAGAAATAATACATAGTGATGCCCTTGTGCAGTTCATTCTAATTGCTTAACATGGTCCATACAAGTTCATTCAAAAGGAACATCGATTAAAGGAAGAGGATGCAATGGTGCTTTAGGGGTGGCCAATGGATTCTTGAACTGACATTTGCAACATGCCTCACACAACCTGTGAACATCACCATGAATGCCCAGCCAATAGAATTGGGCCATGAGACAGTTTATTGTTTTATCCTGCCCTAAATTCCCAGCCATGGGATTATAATGTGCCACATAGAACAGGAGTTCCCTGTGACTCTTCAATGGTTTGATTATCCTGCATCACACCATATAGCCAGTCCTTAATAACTGAAAGTACAAGTGGGTTAGTGCAACATTAGGCTGGATTTGTTGACTGTTAATTACTCTTAATTGGTCAAAGGCATGCCTCAGCGTGTCATAGCACAACTGCTCCAAGTGGAAATCCCTGAGGGGAATCCCTGCCAAGGGTGGATGGACAGAGCCCTCCTCACTCTCCATGTCCCTCTGACATGGAGTTGACCGCCCCAGCAGCACCTTCCCAGCCAATCTTACACACATTACACACCGTGCCCCTCTACTGCAGAACCCATTCACAAACCTTTTTTTTAGTAATGTGTGAAGTACTTGCCAATTTGTCACAAGCATTAGTGGATGGGTGAGGCAAAGACTAACTGCCACCTCCACTTTATGCTATTGCCCTCAGAATTTAGTAATAACTGGCACCAGCAGATACTGTGGTGAAAATCCCGGTGCACACACCTCACCTTCACCAATATTGCATTCCCCAATGTTCCAGTGGTGGTCTGGTTACACCATGAGTTACACCATTATCACCATTCCCTGATACATGGCATGTTCCTGCTCAATCGGAGGAGGCCTGCAGCACATTAGGGATCCAGCTCAGTGTTCCCACTTCCATGAGAGAATGGTGATCCTGGAAATGCCCAGTTTCCCCACTGCACCAGCCAACCTACCAGGGCTTTGCTGTGGTCCTGGTATACTGTGTAGAGTGATATATACTGTACTTCATTCTTAATTTTATTTTAGCTGCCTGGAGACTAAACAAATACCACATATGAATAATATCCTTCACACCCCACCTTGATTATACTCGAACGATGGCCATACTTCCTCTGGAAATATGTTTACAGTTACAAGTCTGCTATGAGAAGTGTAAAAAGATACATTTACAATGAGCACAGACTCACTGAAACTGGGCAGTTGAAGACATTGCCTTGTCAGATGAGTTTAGATTACTGCCAGTAGTGGTGGCCATACCTGACAGGCTATTCAATGCCTTCTTCTGATGCTGCTTTGCCACAGCAAGGAGTAAACTGTGCAACAAATAAGTATGCAGAGCCATCTAGAAAGAAAAAGACATGCTTAATTATTAATTACTTAATACTTAATTTGCTGTGTTTCTCACTGCAGGACCAGAAATGGTCACAAGACTTGGCTGCTCAACCTCATAGAAGATGAAGAGCAACTACTGTATTGCACTGAAATATTAAAGCTGGATAGTCCAGCTCATTCTGCCCAAATAGGCCATGTTTCATCTAGCTGTTGACATTACAGAAAAGCTCATTTTTTGCAAAATACAGATCAGAGTGGACCAGAGGATAAGGCTCAGTAATCCACACACCTACACTAGTTGGGACGTTGCTTGTAAGTTATCTTCTCCAAAGGTGTTTAAGTAAAATACAGGAGACATTCAGAGAACACTATCCTACATAAATTAGCTACATGCTTAATTCAACTGTAGTTGTATCTAACATTAAACATATGGTTATAATGAAGTAATTAGCCACTACTTACCATTTGAAAGTAAAGAATTCATTCGCGCCCAAGAACAATATACGAGAGAAAAGAATTCAAGAAATAAAATTGTTTTTTAAAGACCAGCAATCATTTTCCCCCAAACCTACTTAGAGACTTAAACCTGCTATCAAGGCTTTACTTCATCTTTGTCATGTTTCAAGAGTGGAGTTGTTATCCAAAGACATTTCTGAGCAGATTCTCAAAGATTTACAAGTGCATTCCAAGTACCACAAATTTGACTAATCATCTGAATGACTGGCAGTCTCAACCTGTGCTCCAAATTACAAGGCACTGACTGAATTTGTTCAGGTACAATCATCACATTGTCTAAATAAGTCAAAGAAAAATACTGTGGTCCATTGAATTTAAAATGTACAATCTAACTGTGCATGTTGTATTAACATATATTAATGGTATTAACATGTTTCTGTTCCTATTGTTGCCTTTTGATATTAGAACTATATTACTGTGTCACTGTGAGTATTGAATCCTGGACTGGTAGATGAACTGTTTTACCGTTAGTAAAGTAATATGGCATTACTCTTGTCATGTTTTTTGGGTTATTTTTTTTTGGGAACATATAGTGTGGTACAGCTCTGTTCAAAATTCAATGCTTATTACTTGTCAAACTGAAGTGATCTCATGTGTATAAGATTCCCCGCACATTCGCTTCACTGCAGCATGTTCACAAATACCAGTATCTTGCTGATATTGCTGTGCACACTCAGGTTGGCCATCTCTATTAAAAATACTGTGTAAATTCTTAAGACAGCTTTTTTTTTATTATTTAAATGTTGCATTTTGTCAGAACCCAGCATTCCTGCCAAATATATAAATAAACCTATATGAGACTATCTGCTCATGTACGCATATACTGTACATACCTGTTATTTTGTGCATATAGAAATTGGCCAGGCTCTGTTTCCATTGAGGACTCTCAAGCACTAAGTGGTAACTGATTGCAGGCTGGCAGGTCACTGATCGGTTGTTCGTGTGCTCTGAGAAGGAGCATAAATGGGCTCAGCTGTCTATAGAATGTTAGCACATATGGCAGTGGGAAGTGATTACATAATCCTTTGTGGACATTTGTGAAGAGGCAACATGGATTGCAACATATATGAAGTGCCTTTTAAACTGCTATAAAATAAAAGCATATGAAATAATCATACAATAATAATGTTTTCTCTCTCTCTCTCTTTCTCTCTCTCTGTCACTCTGTACTGCTCCATAATGTCAATTCTGCTGCAAGATAGAATGAAGGTGTCTGATTCTGACTCTCTCTGCCCGCCAGACCTGCCTTGCCTATCCTTAGCCTGAAGCTGAGAATCACTTGCTGCCACATGGATAGCCTTGAGATTGCTGTAGATGGTCCCACATGGATAACCTAAAAATTGTTGTAGATGGTCCCATGAATAGAACAGGATGGCTTTCCTTTTGAGTTTGTTCTCTCACAAGGTTTCTTCCACATGCCATCCCAGGGAGTTTTTCCCTGGCCACTCACAACCCAGGCTTGTTCATTAGAGATTTAATTATACATCCAGATTAGTTTTTTCCTACCTAGCATATAGTTGTTTTAATGTTAAACCTTAGTTATAATAAATTAATATATAGACCTAAATTACAATTCCCCTTTTTAAGACATCATTTTCCTGAATGCATGGCATGTTCATATAGCAAGTTACTTCACTTTTAATCTGAGATATCAAGGCTGTCATTCAAATTCCATATTAGCACACAGAGGTCAATATCGAGTGTTTTTTTTTTCCACTCAGGAGGTTGTAATGCCGCCTATTCATTTCGTTTCCTAGTAGTTTTTGCATAGTCTTTCTATTGGTCTTGTTTAACTTATAAGGTTTATGTTTCTGATCTTGGCCTGTTTCTTGTCTGCACTGTACATTCATAGAGCTTCTAATTCCTCATTCATAGGAGTTTTATCATTTCCCTAGACATATATTATAAATACTCAGATCAATGTTAGGCTTTAGTAATGCAGTGTTTATTATATATTCTCCAACATCCTATAATGTTTCAGTCTGAAAAAAAAATTCTGACAACTAAAGCTTGAGGCATATTGGCTTCAGACACCCAATTTCTTAGTCATTTTAAGGCAGTAATGAATCATCCTGCTGCAGGAATATATGGGCCTATGAAGTTTGCCAGAGTCATTTCTATGCCTAAGCATGTTGTTATTGTTGGAGTCTTATGTCAAAGGCGACACATGAGTACCCTGTGACACCGACTGTGATTAGCAGTGTGTCCTTTTGTGCGATATGAGGCCAATCCTGGGTCAACAAACTCTGTTGCACGTACTGCAGGTATATACAGAGATTGTAGAGACGTTTACACAGGTGTTAGAACTGGCCTTGAAACACCACTTTAGGTATTCTAGTGTCCTCTATTCTGGCAAGGTGTCCTACCCAACTCAGCTGTGCCTTGATGAGCTGGCTTTCCACGGTGGGGACACCACGTTGCTTCAAGATTTGGAGACCTTGTCTTGCCACTTAATACCAAGATAGATCTCAGGCAGTGCTGTTGGAACTGCTCCAGATGTTTAATGTGGTTGTGGTAGGTTGTCAAAGTCGCACAGCCATACAGGAGAGAAGTGAGAATCACTGCTTTGTATACATTAATTTTCATATAGAGGCTGACACCATGCTCATACAACAATCTCCGTCTAAGCATCCCAAATGAGCTGCTACCCGTGGCTAAACACTGTGAAATCTCACCATAAAAGGTTCTTGAGTTTGACAGAATACTGCACAGATAATTTCTCTACAGACTTGAGAGGTATGTTGTAGATAATGACCACAGGGTTTGACTTTTGTCAGGGCCTGGTTGGTGCACAACCTTGGTTTTCTTATTACTGCACACAAGTGAACATTGTTCTTATTAACTGGATGTACTGCAAGGTGTGAATGACTTAAGCACAATTGTCTGCAAATAGCAAGACATGAATCAGCATTGACAGCGTCTTCATACAGACTTGAAGGCATCTTAGGTTAAACAAGCTGTCATCTGACCTAGATAATATGTACACTCCCTTGTCTAAGTCATGAAATGTATCCAGGAGCATGAGCGAAAACACGATGGAAAAAGGGTTGGGCCAGAACACAACCTTGCTTTGTTCCATTGGTGTCAGATAATGGATTAGATGATTCTCTACAGTCTTACACTCTACTCAACATTCCCTCATGAAAGAACCTGACAATTGCTACCAACTTCTCTGGGTAGAATTTGTAGAATTGTCCAAAGGCCATCACAATTAATGGTGTTGAACATTTTGGTTAAGTCAATAAACACTGCATAGGGGTCCTCTTCTGTATAGCATTTACCTTGGGGGAAAAAAGTATTTAGTCAGCTACCAATTGTGCAAGTTCTCCCACTTAAAAAGATGAGAGAGGCCTGTAATTTTCATCAAAGGTATACCTCAAC